>JABUQX010031603.1:0-5000 GCA_015478945.1 Trachelipus rathkii | reverse complement strand
AATATCCCTTTGATTTTTACGTTTATGTGTTTTTCTTTTGCGTTTTTTACGCATCTTAAGCTTCTTATTCGTCATGCTTTTCGTGTCATAACCCGAAGCGTTCTTCCGTTTCCGTTTCTTCGTTTTCTTTTTCTTCGTTATTGGTCGTGAATGTTTTTTAACTTTTTTGGTCTTGGCCTTGACCGACCTTGACCTTTTTCTTCTCTTTAAGCCCTGACCTGTCATTTTTTTCCTGATTTTGCGTTTAACGTTATTTAACATAACGTCGGAATCGTCTGCTAGTCTACGTTTCAAAGATAACTTTGCATCCGCTGGCGATATCGTGCAACGTTTCTATACCAGCCTTTACAGCTTTTTTACCTATATAGGTCCCGCTGCGTTTCAAAAGAGGCATTGCACCTCTCAAGAGCCGGGCAAAGAAACCGGAAACACCATGGCCGCGTTGGATTCTAGAGCCAACAAAGTACTTATCAATCATCATTTTCAACAACTAGAGGATTTCTTTTAACTAAACTTTGCAGTATAGAAGATAGTTATTGAATGAGCGGAAACCAACTATGCATTGATTTAAATAGGTGCAACCGTACCTCACAAGTTCGATATAGTGTCTTCACGTATAAAGTCTAGTAATACCTTTTCCGCCGTACGTGCATTTTACATATTAGACTGCCCGGTGTAAAGCGGAATGCATTACCCTCTACGTCTTTAATATATATTCGTATAGAGCAAATTTGTGCTTTACTTAGCGGAAGGTAATGCACATTAGGAAAGGTGATTACCAGTAAGGTGGACCACCCGTAACAAAGGGGCTGTAACGTTCCCCACATACTGATGTGAAACAAGATCGGTGTAGATGTAAGCCATACCAGGCCGGCTGAGCATCTCGGAAGGGGTACATGTATAATGCAGCACTCGGTCCGCGTCATCTTTTTGTTCATGCCAAGTTAAGGGCTTATTCTCCACAGAAAGTATAACCCTCTTCAGCATAGTAGGGATATCGTGAAGTATATCCAGTTCACCATACCTTTTACGTATATGTTTTCTCTGCCATGGTGATCGCTCGAGAAAAAACATGGTACGATCTCGCAGATTTACACTTGCTTTTGATCTTAAAGATATTATTACTTTATCTTCATTGGCTCGCATATCAGTTTTGTACACCAAATCCTTACACATAATACTCACATCAAAGAGTTCGTTTAAATGACTGAAAATAGCAGGTACTGATTTAAAATATGCTTTTCGCAGAGCAAATTCTTCAATGAAGTATTCTTTTGTAGCAAATGCATTCGTGTTTACCTTTTTGGCAGTTGTAGTCCTTTTCAGAAAACGGGTACCTTCCACTTGTAATATAGTTTCAACACATTCTACACTTCTGTATACCTTCATCCAGAATAGATCCGGTGGTAAATTTTCTATGTCCGTATTTAATATCATTTCACATAATCCCACTTCATACTCTGCCGTTCAAGGTAAACATGGTTAACTAGTTCAGTTGTGAAATCAGCGAGATTATTATAGGGTGTAAATCCATGGATGCTGAAGATGGTAGAGTTAAATAAAAGTATACTCTCCATGATTATAATATCAACTGATTAATGATTCTTAACTTCACTTGCTTTATATAAGTATTAAACTTAACAGGATACCCCTCCATTTCACCAGTACCTGTTTATTTTTTCCTTTACCTTTTGTTAAATATTTTTTTCAATTTTTATAAAATGATTTTCAGGTTGAACCTTACTTTTGTATTTCCTGTTTATAGAACCCTCCTTTATTTTTTCACATTTAAATCCTCCAGATAATATAACTTTAACTGTCACGGCTTAGTGTCGGTATGTGAACTTTAAAAAACTTCCGTAGTCCAACCGGCTTCATAACCCTTTCTGAATCTTTCTGCTGTTCGAGATACTCTTACATAATCGTTTTCCTTTATTCCTGAATTATCTTTATATTTTGTTTCTTTTCATTTCCCTATACTATACGTCCTCTAGTTTTTGACATCTCTAAAGAAGTTGACTTTATAGTTCTTCTATGGTAAGACCTGTTATAGGAATAAGCAGATCGGTCCAGTATATCAATATATTAAAAAGTATTCATTTTAAAATACCTAAGCATGCGCTCTTTAATAGTACGCTGTATTTCAACTATGGCAGCTTTGTTCACGGAAAATGTATTGTAATAGCTTTTACCATACTTCCAGAGCATCTCCTGAAACTCTCGGCCTTGAAATCCATTCCTGAATCTGTCCAAAATGATTTTGGGGTTCTCCGTTCGTCCTTTATAATTTCAAGTACTGCATTGGCAACTGTAGCTGCTTTTATCTTTTAAGGGTTTCAGCCATAGGTATCTAGAGTATACGTCAATAGTAAAAAGTATGTATTGAAAACCGTTATTATAAGAACTATATTTAATCATCTCAGTTAAATCTAATTGCCACAACACTATCGACCTGGGAGGCCTAGTTTCCGGGTAGGAAAATTTTCTTCAGGCATTAATAGAGCTAGGGTAGTAAAATATTCTTACGTCTATATACACCCTATTGAAATAAATGTTTTTATCAACTACTATTTTCTCAATATCAGGATTTAATGCGGATTAGTGTAGATAACCCCTTTAAGCATTATATCACACGAGGTATATAGAAGTTATGTTATAAGTAAACTAATCATCCTATATACAACCAAGATAGCGTTATGAAATAAAAAGAGTAAACCCAGCAAAGTGTAAATGTAAAATAAAACTTATATAAAAACAAAGTTATATAAAAAAAAAAAAAAAAATCTAATAATAGTTAAAAATTAAATAAAAGAGAAAGTTCAAGTCATAAATAATAACATAAATAAAAATAAATTTTAATTAATAAAATTTAAATTTGTAAAAACCTTATTAATAAATAAAAAACTAAAATAATATAATAATAAAATTAAAAATTAAACAAGTAAAAATGTTAAAAATTTAACAAAGACAAATGAAATATTTAAAGAATAAAAATATAAAACTTAAAAAATAAAAAAATAAGAGTACAAAAATAATGAAATAACTACAAAAAGTATAACTGCCCCAAACTTTAAAACTTTATAACGGCATAGGCTATGAAAAATCTAATAATTAATTTTAAAGAAAAATTGTCCTTTTAATATTAGAGGTGAGATAAATAAAAAAATAAATAAATAAAATAAAATAATATAATAAAATAATAAAAATAAACAAATAATAAATAATAAAAAAAATTAAAAAAAGAAAAAAAAATAATAAAAGTATAAAAATGAAAAAAATTAAAATATTTAAAATAAATATAATATATATAAATGTAAAATTTAAAAATTAAATAATAATATACATAATAATTAGAGAACAATAAATTAATTAAAATAAATAAATAAAGAAAAAAATGTAAAATAATAATAAAACATTATAAAATAATGTAAATTAATAATAATATGATAATTTTATTTCCAGAATATCATGTGTAATAAAAAAAAATAGTTAGATTAGTTAAATCGAATATATAATAAAAAATGAAAATAATGAGATTTGAAAATTTAAATGTTAGTGCTTTCATACATTTTGAAAATACGGTTTTATCTTTGGCAAGATGACCAATGCAATTGACGATTTATGTACTGTTAGATACAAGAAATCAGTTATGTGAAACAGTAGTGTTTAATGAACTAGCGAATAATAAATGGACTTACACGCCACACATTACACAACACCACACACACACACACACACATCAAGAGCATACAACAACACACACACACACACACACACACACACACACACAAATAGGAATATATGCTAACGTAACATAAAGTTTCTTCGAACATTTAAATAAAAGCTACATATTAGCATCAACCTGCAAACTAAAAATATAATGCTACAACGAACAAACCTAATAAGATCCTTAAGCACGAATAAAACAAACTATGCTGAACATTAACAAAGTTCCACACTGAACAACACCTAAGTTAACTAAATACAACAACTAATTCTTAACCTATTTACAATTTTTTCAAGCATGTCTTTAACATTATACATGTTTAATATTTACATTAACATATACAATTTAACAAAGGATTTATCCTTAATTTAACTACTATACTTCATCAAAAAGTGTCACTCGTTATCGAGTATAACATCAAATATTGACATTATGAAAAACGTAGCACATTAGCATAATGTTTAGGGCAAACCTAATACAATTATACTCACAAAAACTTTACACTCGCTCACGTTTGCTAAATACCGCATCTACGTCACTTTCACAAGTGATCGTTCAAAGACCCCATCATTTCAGAATGAAATCAGTGTTAATTCACCATTGTCATAGTAATATTAACATAACGTACCTAATTTACGAATAAACAGTTTTCATTAACCAAGAGTTATCTAAAGCAACACATTACCTTTCCGTTACATGAGAAAACCTCAGGGGTTATGCCGCCCCTTGAAGGGTTGTGAATCCTGCGAGGGGGGATCACCCCGAAGGGGTGTAAGCGGGCTTTACCCCTCCTTCGGGGTGATTCACATAACTGATTCTGTTCTAACATGTACATATCGTCAATTGCATTGCATCTCTTTGCAAAGAAAAAAACTGTATTTCTAAAATATTCAATACTAACATTTAACTCATTTACATTGCTATGTAAAATATATCACTGCTTTGCCATGTCTGAGAGTTACCATTGTTGGAGAAGTCGGAACATTCATATACTGTTTTTTTCATTTTTTTTATAAGTGTTTTTTTTACACTTCTTTACTTTGTGTTAATTTATTATTTTAATTTTATTAGTTTTTTATTTTTTATTTAATTCAATTTTTATTCTAATACTACATTCTATTTTTTTTTTTTTATTTTTTTTTTTTTTTTTTTTTTTTTTATTTTTATTTTTTTTTTTTTTTTTTTTAAATTTATTTTTCTAACTTTATTTATTTATTTTTTTTTATGGTAGGTTTTATTTATTTTGCATTTAGTGATTACTTGTGTTTAAATT
>JABUQX010031602.1:5000-22658 GCA_015478945.1 Trachelipus rathkii | reverse complement strand
TAATATAATATAACCATGGCCTAACAACAAGTTGTATCTTCCAGTACGCTCACTGATATATCTATATATATAATATATAACTATTAATATATTATACTATATAAATAGACAAGCTATCTTTCTTTTCCTTACTATATTATACTATAATATACTAAATATAACAACCTATATATATATACTACTATATATATATAATTTATATATAATACTATATATAATATACTAGTTAGTATATAAAATACTAACCCTATTAATAAATACTACTATAGAAGACGAAACGTTGCTTTATGAATGCCAAATCTAATACTATATAATATATATATATACATAATAATATATATAAACTATATATATATAATATATACATATATATATAATATTCGGGGTCACTGGCAAATTTTCTACGACACAGTTTTAATTTCAGCGTGAATTTTGTACGCCGATGAGATAATCACCTTCCTAAGGGCAAAATTTGTAGCACTTATCCATGACGGCACAGATTTTTCCTTCTTTCATTGTTGGTCTGTTTTCGGGCAGAGCGTACAGCGATATTACATTCTTAGGAGCACTCCATGATCTGCCGGGAGTAGTTTACTGCCGCACTTGGCCGATAAATCCTTTAAATGACTATCAGTTTTCTGTGCTTATATACATATACTAATATATATATAATTAATATATATATATTATATACCTATATATAATATTCATTAAACTTGCTATACTTTATATATTTTTTCTATACCTAATATCAATATTAATACTATATAAACTACCTATATACTCAACCTATATCTATATAACTATATAACATAATACATATCATTTCATTACATATTCATCTACATATGCTAAAGTGTAGTTATACTATCGTAAATTAACCCATATACTATAATAACTTAACTACCTCCTATCACTATTATATATATATTATATATACTTCATATATATATACCCTATAATAATATATATACACCATTGTACATATATACCTCGTATTTTTTTCTCTATTCGTGTGGATGCAACGCAGTAGTCTGCGAAGTGACTTGAACAGCTAGTGGACACCCACCATACGAATGCTTGACAGCTTAATTGACTTTGTGTCTTAATCGAACTCTTCTTTATATTCCTCACACAACCAGAATACGACTAAAAGAAAAGCATCTAGGGATTGGTTCCTATCCTTTCTTAGCAATGGGGGACTCATCACACACTCGCTATTATTAGTTAGCCTTGCGGTAATGTCTTAATTAAATCAGATTATCAATTAGAGGAATCAAAAAAAGGTATCACATCATAGAGCCATTCGTTTTAGATTTCTATTGAGGATATCCATACTTAGAGTATATTGATTCGTTATACGAAGATCGACTCGAGATAATGTATATATGTCAAATATGCCTCCCCTACCATCTAATACTAATCTCCATTCTATTCGATTAAAACCCGTCCTCCGACCTCCAATAAAACATATAGAAAGGAACATTATACAAAGAACCTAAACAGATAAAGGCAATATAAACAACTTTCTAGCAGATTCATCTTTAAACCTTTATCTGTAAATAGTTAAAAACACAGGTGTTATTATTATTATAATTATATCTATTATTATTATCTATTATTATTATTATTTTATTAATTATTATTATTATTTAATTATCATATATTATTTTATTATATAATATTAATCTATTATTATTATTCCCATTATTATTATTATTATTATTATTATTATTATTATTTACTATTGTGCTCATGAGTCCTTCATACAAATCTTCTTAAATAATAATATAAATAATAAGAGTAGTATCTTTCTAGTAACGCAACCTCACCAGCTCATCCTGATCGAACATCTACATCGCGACTGCTGGGTTTAGTAGGGACTCGCCCTTATTAATTTCTGAAAAGACAATACTCATAAGATGTCGGAAAATATAAAAGTTAAATTAGAATGAATTATATATATCACTAACACACAACCCGAAACGAAACAAACATATATCACTATAATATATATATATATATATTATATATAATATGATAGTTTAATATATATTTATAATTATATATATAAATATAATTATATATATATATATATATATATACTACACTATTATATATATATATATTATATATATACATTATACTATACATAACCAAATTAAACTTTAGTATTATATATATATATATATATATTTATATATATAATATACATATATATATACCTAAGTACATACCTTTGATAACCCCTCACTTACTATATACTATATTATACTACTACTATACTCCTACTATACTACTTACTAAACACCATACCCTACCTATATATACCTATATAATATATATATATATTATACTCCACTACTCAGCCCCTAACCTCACCCTATTACTCAAGCCCCCTAAACTGTATCACCTACCAACTTTTCATAATATACTATATATATCACAGTGCCTCGATCAGGCCTATCATCTCTATTATACGCATTATACAACTTTATATAGTCCAATTCACGGTACGGTATCCTAGTGCAGGCATCCACTAGCAATACTATCTTTCCAACATTATGTTATCATACAGTCTCTTACTCGAGATTTCAGACACCCTCTCTTCTATACACTGAGTTATCACCTTTCGTTTCCAGCAGACACTACACCTACAATGTACGCATTGAACTCAACCAGGTGGACATGAATCCATCACCTCGGTCATCCTTCCACCCTAGGACCGATTGTTATCGACAAAGAGTTGGCATTCCCAGCGGCGGCGGCCGGCACTCTTGCCAATGCTGTACCTAGAAATTTTAGAAACCTTTATTCTACAAAGATTGAGGAAAGATGTGCCATAGTCAAGCCAAGAAACACTTTCCCACATGTAATGGAGAAATTGTTTGTTTCGTTTGAAACACGAACTTTGGTGTCGGAAGTGTTCGAATAAGTATAACACAGGATGTCGGTATGCGGACATTCGCTGTCGCCGTGAAATTATAAACATGTAGCATACGCGGTTGCACATCTGATTATACTATCTGGCCAGTATTGCAATTCACCCATAAGTCTCCCTTCCGGAAAAAGTAACTTTTGATTAACACGTCTTTGACTAATCCGCTAGAGCTATGCATATTTCCAGAAGTGTTAAAAAAAAAAACAAGTAGGAAGTCTAACCAGAGAAACGTCCAAGTTCTTTAACCCATGTATCTCTGGTAAGTGTTTGTACAAGATGTTAGTAGTAAAAAAGGATTCTAATAGGTTTTGGTTAAATCGTCTCTGGAAGAGTGAGAGTTCTTCCTGATAAGTTTGCTACAAACAAAAGTTGGAAATATAGAGAAAATAAATGGAAATATATTGTATTAGCGATGTGAACCCATGTAACGGGTGTAATTTCTTGGTTACTTATAAAAGAAAAGGTATATGTTCTTAGAAAGCATATGATCATCATATGTTATCACACGCTCTGGATTTTCCATTTATAGAAAAATTTCTAAGGTGATTTTCGAAAGGAATGATAATTAACTTTCCTGTATCTAAGTCCGATAGACATGAGTGGTTTAATACATAAGTACGTGGGGTGGTTATCGTCTTTAACCATACCGATAAATTTTATCTTATTAACTTTTATATACTTTCTAAGGATTTCTTTCCGATTTTCTCCAGGCTTGCATTGATTAGTTTCTGGTATGTCACAATGATATATTTTGGAAACTGTTAGGTTGAGTAACCTTTCTTAAGAGTTCATTTTACTTTTAACCCATATCGTTATTTTCTTAAGGTGTAGTTTTTATACTTTACTTTACTGGGACTAGCTCTTAAGATCATCTTTATCATTGAACTACTGTTAAGGTGTTTAGTAAAATGCTATGCATTTATACTTGAAATTAGAAATATATATAGCTTATGGTAACAGCAGCTTTGGTCTTTGAACTTAGAAGTTTTCATCAGTATACACCGGTTGGAAACGCATTTTCTACTTTTCGAAATCTAAAACATTACATCAGACGCAATATATTTATTTATGTTTTTTTGTATTTTTACGACATGCTAAGCATTAGTTTTCATTCTTAAAATTATTGGTTATATTGTTTAGATAAGAAAATGAAGCTTCTTAAGCATTAGTTTAAAGATTATTAATATTTAGGAATTATATAGCAAGAGATGCTGACAAATTTTTTATTTACTCGTAGTAGTAAATTTTAGTGTTTACATCGTTTCGGAAGATGCTGCAATATCAAAAGATGCTGATAATAGAAATATTATATAAATGTAATGAATAATATGTACATAGGATAAGCCTATATAACTGTGTTAATCAGAATGTAATATTATATTATTTAAAAGATTTATACTTAATATGTATATACGACCATTGCAACAACATAAAGCAACGTTGTTGAATTTTAGTGAAATAAGAACAAATTTTTAAGTACTTACTTCTAAATGTAAGCAGTATTAGTGCTACAAAATTAAAAGTCTATTAGTGCTATTACTACACAGTCATTCAGCTGCTATTAACTAAAACCGAATTAGCTGCAATGTAATCTACAACAGTTTCGTCATTAGCATATTTATAAACAACAACTAAATAATATCTACAATTATCATGTCCAATATTGAATAATAATATCTCAGTTATGTTTACCCATTGAACAAAGGTTACGCGCTTATTAGACCAATGTAAGCAATTGTAATGCACTAGCATTATATTAAACGCAAGTATATATTTTTTTTTATAGTCGTATTAGTCACTAAGTGTATAGTTCTTAGATATAAAGACTGTTAGCCCCCATTAATTCTACAAGAAGATTATGCGCATGGAATGTTAATATTCTTGGTTTATGTCCTACATCTAAACTATCGTTAAGATTAGTTACAAAATATACAGAAGTTAGATATCAAGATATCAATTTCTTCATTGGAACGATGGAAGCTATCTCCGTTTTATTATTTTTTCCTTCATCAATAAATAAAGAACACTATAACATCGTTTGGTGATAATACCGTTTCAGCCACTAAAGCCCTATGGCTCCTCACTCTGTAAATCGAGCAGTGTACCCCGGCGGGATATCGTTAATTACAAGGAGAATAAACAACAAGTAGCCGAGATAAAAAATTTTATTACCCAACATTTGGTATCATACGAGACCCATAAATTGTTAAATCGGAATATCATAGACTACAGTCTAATCTTAATTACTAATTTCTATGTAAGATTAAAATAATCTTCGGAAAATCTTAAAAAGTATAGTAAACTTTAATTCAATTCTATGCTCAAATCTATACAAAAGCTAAAGCACGCTAATATGTGATATTTGCATCCAACGAGTTCTCTCTCATTTTACCATCTCAAACAAGTTTGACAGACTGAGGAGAGCTGGGATCTTCGCTATAGTTTCTCTTATGTCTCCTGTCTCTACGTCAGTGTCATACATTTAAAGCAGGGATAAGACAAACAGGATTTACAGCTAAAGTTCTTTCGGTCTTTATTCGTCACTTCGCTCTAATGTTATCCAAACATTTATGGGTTATCGGCGGGACCGAAACGTCGTGAAAATACGTTACAACGCAAGCTATCAGAAACTAAGATTTTATACAAGAATATATAAAGACAACTACCGAATACTAAGACTTAAGAATAATGCAAACTTGGGGGGTGAGAAAAAAGCAATTTCACTAGGACTAAATACTAAATCTGATCTATTAAATTTTAATGTTATGAGGTGTATTTTTATCATGAGTGTCGTGGCAATAACTCTGAAGCGCCTCTTTATCATTTTACCCGGAGACTTTTCAGCAGGCCATTGTGGCACAAAAATGCTCACACAGTCGGTACCTCGAGCGCTGATATACTGAAGGCACACCACACCTCTAGGTACTGCTTCTAAACCAACAGAAAGCGAAACCTTTCATTAGCATTCCATCACAATATGTGGAAATTAACATATCGTTAAAATTGTGCTTTAAAATATAAGACAAGTAAGGCAAATATAATATAAACAAACTATATACTAAACCAATAGAATTTAATACTCCTTATGTCCATTACATACCACAATTTTGAACTGAGTTTCTACACGCTTTCATTCCGTGGCTAAAAGTAGCCTCTGCCAATCGAACCCACACACTGTTACGAATGGTACCTTGGTGCTTGAATGCGACCTTGTAGAGATTGGATTGGGAAGCGATTTGAGAATTGGCTCGTCCCAATGCAGATCATTTTCAAAATGTTCCTAGAAACGTGTGGTCAAAGCTTTTGGTGTGTTGCTAATGACTAGGGGAAACTCTAGATCAGAGAATGGAATATTGGTCAAAACTAATCTATATAGTAAAGCAAAAATAAAAACAAAGCAAAAATACAGCAGTGTCTTTCTTGAATTGATGAGAAAGTCGGGTATCTCGTCCTTATCTTACTCTGGTTCTTACCATAGGAGTACCCTGTTAGTATCTTCGTTCCCGGTAAAAAAAAGTGTTTTGGAAAAAGATCTTTGACAATTTCTCAGATTTCAAGATCAACCATCTTAGAACTCAAAACAACGTTACCATTTCTCCTTTTCTTCCTCTATAAACCTAAGGGTACTTTACCGTAACTGAATCCTCAGTGAATAGGGTCTTTCGGGAGAAGTGTGGCAGATGTTTCTCGTATAAAAATCAGTCAATTTATAGAACATATTTGTAGAAAGAAAACTAATCCAATCTAAGGAGACATGCAAAATAGAAACATAATATCTACAATATTGCAAAAAAAAATGTTTTCTTAATCCACTAAAAATTCTAGCCTAATGGGATACTGTTGTCTACTTCCTCTCATTATACAGCGTCTCACTTGGCATTTTGCTATAAGAGTGCTCCCACTGTTTTGCCTCAGGAATTCGGTCCAACTTGCAGGGATCCTGAATGACACAAAGTGTACTGCTAACTCATAGAACCTCAATTCGTTAAAACAAGCTTTATACTCCAACCTCTGTTTTGAGGTTCAATTTGGTACATGTATATGAGCAAAGTTTAAACAAAAACCAATAAGGTTTACTTTAGAGAAACATCAACAGAAATCCTAAAAATCAACAATTGATCAAGCTATATATGCAGTTAGAATTGTTAATCCAGACTAGGCTTAAGATTTAATGGAAAAAACTACAAACAAACTATCAATACCGGCCAAACAAATTATCCTGACGATAACTAACCATTTGGGACTTGACGTTGTATTAAATCGATTTGCCTGGCCATAACACTTTCTAGATCAAGAATGAGTTTAACCAGCCCCTTATACCGAAAACTCTTTATTTGAGCCATACACATTACGCTTATTTATAAAATCAGGGCGAAGAAAATCGAGGAATGATATAGGTGTGATGTTTTGAGGATGGTCTTTCTGCGCTGTCCGGTGCTGTCCACAAGCAGTCACCAGCATAACTCTACTCTGCCATCCTGATCCCCCACTAACTAGAAAACCTTTAGTCGTATACTTCTATATGTAATCGTAGACATAGAGAAGACCCTTATGTGAGGCAAAACCTATCGTGCAGAATAGTTCGTGTGCTCTACACGCATAATAATAAAAATTAGAATTAAAGCGATAGAGTGAGAGTTATGCATTTACTTAATCCAATCTATTATTGCATCAATTACTTATCTACCCTACACTCGTCGGTTGGGCATCTACATAGAGTGAACAAAATTGCTGTGCAAATAGTAAGTGCTTTAGAGCCTATTTGAGAGAAAAAAGGTCTGAGATGATAAGGCGTTTCCACAGCAATTTAAAACTAATGTGCCTGCTTAATCCCTACATCTCAAGTGAGTGTGTCTCTAACTTATATATATTATATATATATATATATATCATATATATACCTATATAATATATATATTAATATTATTATCATAAATATATATATTACTGATATCTAGTATACTTTCTATGCCAGAATTAAGGCTTAGGTAAATACATGATACATAGTTAATTATCGGGAACTCATAGCTATATAATATAAGTAAATATCTTTGTTTTGGAATATCCTCGTTTCCCTACTTTCTATGGCTCGCCCTCTAACACGAAAATATCGGGGTAAATAGCTGAATAGTAAATATAAGTAAGATATTCTTGCAAATGCATATATACGATGGATATATGGGGAAAATGGGCATTTACGTCTGGCATCGGCACTTATGTCTAAAAGATCAGGCGGGAGATCCGCGGCCTGCTAATACAATGCTTTTCGACTTACTGTTTGTTCTTGTCTGAACTGTGCGGATGAGACTTTATAATCGCTTCACTCACCTTTCCTGAAGGGATCCTACAGGGACAGAAATGGTGTCCCAAAAAGATCAGAACTATTTATGTATTACCCGATTTTTCTTTTCCATTGCTTTAGGGGAAGTACTTCTTTTCAATTCTACTTGCCCTTTCTTTCTAACTCCTTTCTTTCTACCAATCAGATGATGTTTTGTTTTTTTCTTATCAACGAGAGTATTAGCCGAACGGTCTAAACACCTAGCATGCAACTACATTCGAAAAAGTTGTCCTTTTGTATTGATCTTTTCCGTACTTACACAATTCGAAAGTAAACTTCCCTATACTTTACAGTTTTCTTTGAAAGGAAATGCAGTGCCTGACCTAATCTCTTTTTAAACACTAAATTCAGAACGCAAAATCTCGAGGACATACTTTTGTCTTTCTTTTCTCATTAAAACCAGCAATCTGAGCAAACTCTTTGTTCTCCCTCACCTAAGTGCAATTCTTATACCCATCTTTTGGTCTTAACTGAAAGAAAGAATAGTGATCTCAACTCAAACAAAACAGAGCACCATCAATTATGGTTATGCTAGAATCATTCTTAACCCATATATAAATCTATCACTATTAAAACAAGATATTAAGCTGACTGACTCTTGAAACGTAGAATGACCAAGGCAACAAGATCATCGACGCAATTATGATATAGCCGTTTACTAATCAAGAGATAAAATAGGTGGAAGGATCTGTGAGGAAGGAGAGATCAATGCGTGTGACTTAATACTTGATAAGGGACAAAACTTGTGCATTCCATCACTTGGCTTTGATCAAGTGATTCTGTTGTCTCTCTCTTTCCTTTCTCTCATCACAATCCTCCTCCATCACCCCATACTGAATTGTCTCGTTTCGAAACTCACTCGGTTGGTGTATGTCCGGTCACCGTTGGCAGAACCTGTTCAAGCGGCTTCGAGAGGGACCAAGAAAGTTTGGGGGTCTTGACAGATATTTCGCCTACGGTCCTGTCTCTTCTTCTTAAATGAAAAACGACAGAACGCATTAGTGTACCATATTACATAGACTCTTACACAGAGGTATTCACGCACAGTTACTTGTCATATATAAGTTATCTATAGATACAAGATCCATACATATATACTACGATATAAGCAGTGAGTAGTATTATAATATCAAGCTGTAAGTAGTATGCGGTATCAAATAAATCTAGTGAGTGAGTATTAAGATACTATATAATATATATATATATACGTCATACTAATATATAATAAATTATATATTATTATCTATAGAATTACCTATATACTAATGCACTACTTTTGATCAGTAAGGAGTTATAGCAGCATCGGCTCTTACGTTGCCATGGCACTGCAGGCTTATTCTGTCTCCCATATCCCTTGGGCTCGTTGAAGCTTGGCTGTAACAGAGCTTGAGATCAGGAGCTTGCCTAAGCGATGACGCACCAGCCACTAGCAATCTGGGGATTTAACTGTTGGCCGTTGGGCACTGGGTATCTGTCTCCCCTATCCTTGGGTTCGTTGCTAGTTGTAACAACTCAAGATCAGTTCCCTAACTACCCACCAACATGCTTACCCGTGGACTGAATGCTTCTCGCAACCGGCGGAGATGCTACTATAAATGCTTGGATGGTTTTCAGGGGAATTGCCAGGAGAAAGTCGTCCTGTTCCGCAATCTTTTCGACCCTAACCTTGGAGTATTTAAATGTTAAAATATTACCCTGCCCTTTCTCATTTAAAAAGTATTCATTCAACCGATTTTACAAATCGTAATATCTCCATTCTGCTTCTAACAGGGTAGACAAAACTTCACACACAAAATGAAGAAACAAACCAATTTCAGTCCTATCTAAATAGCTTAAAAATAGACCCATCTCTGTTCTTCATGTATAGGTATATTATATTACAACATATAATTATTATATATATATATATATATATATATATATATATATATATATATTATATATATATATATATATATATATATATATATATATATATATATATATATATATATATATATATATATATATATATATATATATATATATATATATATAATATTATATATATATTATATATTATTATATATTATTATATATATATAAATATATATATATATTATATATATATATATATATATATATATTATATATATATATATATATATATATATATATAATATATTTATATATATATATATATATATATATATATATATATAGTCATTTCTCTTCTTTTTTAATTCATTAAAGTGGTTTGGGATGATCTAAAAATGATTTTTTAAACGGAATTACATATCTGTACTAGAGAGGCGGAGCAGCACCTCTTTCTTCAGGAATTCTATCTAGAATATACATAAAAGAAAAAATGATCGAAGGAACGTGCTATTCGATCCATTTAGGTACCTTTTAAGGGGACAGAACTGCGCCCTTTTCAATTTTGAATTCCATCAATTAATGTACATAAAAAGTAATGGTCGAATGAATCTTGGTCAATCGACTAGATATAGAGGCTGCCTTTTTCAAAATATTATTTAAAAATTTAAAATGCCGTTTTAAAAGTCTTATAATTTTTATAATTTCACATTACAGTTTAGAACTCTTAAAAGTGAAACTTTTTCATATAATATATATATAAATATATATATATATATATATAATTATAATAATAATATATATATTTTAAAATATTAATATAAATTATATATATATATATATATATATATATATATATATATAATATATATATATATATATATATATAATATATATTATATATATATATTATATATAAATTAATTTTAAATAAATAATTTTGAAAGAGATTTCGGAAAATTGATTTTCATGAAGATATTACTTCAATAAATAAATACATTAATATTTTAACAATAATATTTATTTCCTTTTCCGAATTCGTTTAATACCAAATTTCGAATATTTTTATGTTAAAAAACTCGGAAAAATTATAATTTGCCTCAATTTTAATTTGAAAATCAAAGTAAATACCAAAAAAAGAATTTAATATCTTAGGTATGTGATCTATTTCGCATGAATTATAACAAAGAGTAATGGAATAAAATACTTATTTTTTTATTTTGTTTGCATTTTAACCCTCTATTATTTAGTTTAAATTTACAGTTAACCCGTAGAAAACCCGGTTTTGCCGATTTTGGCCGGGGGCCGGGGTCGCTAAAAATGGCAGGGGTTGGCCGGGGCCGGGCCCCGGTCGGTTCCTACTCTCTCTCTCTCTCCCTTTCTTCTCTCCAATCTCTCCACCAACTCAACTGATTTGTCTCGTTTCGAACTCCGTGGTGGTGTCGCGCACGTCGGAGACTGTTCAGCGCTTCAACCAGAAAGTTCGGGGGTTCTTGAAGATATTCCTACTCTATTCTCCTTAAAATGAAAAAACAAGGCATAGGTATTATTACACACATTTTTTCATATATATATAGATAAAGATCCACAATATAATATATAATAATATATATATATATATATATATATATATATTATATATATATATATATATATATATATATAATATATATTATATATATATATATATATAATTTTTATTATATCAATAAAAGGAGTTATAGAGCATACGGCTCTTACGTCGCCAGGCACTAGGCTATTCTGTCTCCCCTTCCCTTGGGTTCGTTGCCAGCTTGGCTTGTAACAACTTGAGATCATCTTCCTAGCTACCCACCAGCATGCATCTGGGGATTTACTATTGCCATGGGCACTGGGTTATTCTGTCTCCCCATCCCTTGGGTTCGTTGCTAGTTGTAACAACTCAAGATCAGTTCCCTAACTACCCACCAACATGATTACCCGTGGACTGAATGCTTCTCGCAACCGGCGGAGATGCTACTATAAATGCTTTGATGGTTTTCGGGTGAATTGCTCGGAGACGTCCTGTTCCGCAATCTTTTCGACCCTAACCTTGGAGTATTTAAATGTTAAAATATTACCCTGCCCTTTCTCATTTAAAAAGTATTCATGCAACCGATTTTACAAATCGTAATATCTCTATTCTGCTTCTAACAGGGTAGACAAAACTTTACACACAAAATGAAGAAACAAACCAATTTCAGTCCTATCTAAATAGCTTAAAAATAGATCCATCTCTGTTCTACATGTATAGGTATATTGTATACAGACAGATATTCATATACATTTATATATATATATATATATATATATATATATATATATATATATATATATATATATATATATATATATATATATATATATATATATATATATATATGATATCATATATTTATATATATTTTAGGGTATTTACAAATTAGATTATTTCTGTTCTTTTTTAATTCATTAAAGTGGTTTGGGTTCACTTAAAAATGGATTTTTTTAACGGAATTACACATCTGTGCTAGAGAGGCGGAGCAGCACCTCTTTCTTCAGGAATTCTATCTAGAATATACATAAAAGAAAAATGATCGAAGAAACATGCTATTCGATCAATTTAGATACCTTTTAAGGGGACAGAACTGCGCCCTTTTCAATTTTGAATTCCATCAATAAATGTACATAAAAAGTAATAGATATAGAGGCTAAACTTGCCTTTTTTATTATAAACAAAAAATTTACTAAAGGAGTGGAACTGCGCTTTTTTACAAATGTAAAAGAAATTTATTCAAAATTACTAACTTAACATGTCTCATATTTGAGACTGGGAAATTTTTAATGGGAAACTCACGATTCGATGGGAAGAAAGCATACTATCTACACTGTTTGTAACACCAATCTTTTTTCTTGTCCTGTACTGCACATTTAGGGCTACACTCACAAAATATTTAATATATCTATACTTTATATATTATATCTAGTATATATCTATTATATATAATATATATTATATATTCTATATAATATATATATCTTATATATTATATATATATATATTTATATATAAATATATATATATTATATTATATATTCTATATAGCAATATCTTACTTACTCTTCCGACCAGTGTGGCAGGCATTAAATTATTCCTCTTTAATCATATCTCCCTCTCCGATCCTTCCTTCTTTGAATACTATTTCGTGTAAGGTGTAAGGTATGAAAAGGTCATATCTCCTCCTTTGAGGATAGGGGCCTCTCTCGGTGTCCCTTTCATCTCGACGGTAAACTTCTAGTTCTTTCTCCTGACCATAACGGGTCCTCTTCATTTCTTCTAAATGAATTTTGGTGACATGTTTGCCCCCACAAATTATCATCTTTTGGTATAAATTGATACTGATATCCATGCTTTCTAAAACGTTGGTTCCGAGCAATAGGTTCCATGGAGCTTCTAGCTCATGTATGAGAAACCGGGTCCTTTTATATTGGTCTGCTAACTTGAAATACAGTTCTATTTCTCTATAGGGTCTAGGATTTTCACACTCCAGACCCTAATTCTTTTTTCGTCGATTTACCAGTGCTATAGTTTTTCTCTTTTCCTCAGTTCATTTTAAAGTATGACATGTAATAAAACTGAATTCGGGATGTATTCAAACGTGCATGGAGTTTAATCTCTTGTTCTTTTGCTTGAAAGCTAGAAAGCGTTGACAGTACTGTTCTCCCTTTGAGCGATTTTCCTTCCTATCAAGGTGAACGTGGCTGCCTGTGTTTCAAATTGACTCGAACTTTCTTTACAGTAGAGTGTGCTTTGTTTCGGCTTGGCTCTGTGACTAGGACTGTGAGAGTGGAGGAGAGAGTTTATCTTTCTGCTTCTTGCTCCGGTCTCTTAACAGTTGACTCGAACTGGCTTGAGCGAACCGGTACAATGCAAGAGTTCCCTTACATCCTTAGGCGATGGTCTTTGTGGGATTGTTTTTTTCCTCGCTTCTGGCGCGGATGGCCGGTCAGGATCTTGGTTAATCTCCCTAGGTGCGGATGACCGTTCGAGATTTTCATTTATCTTTCTAGGCGCGGATGGCCGGTCGGGATCTTCATTTATCTCCCTAGGCGCGGATGGCCTATATGGGTTTGGTTCTTCTAGAATCACAGAGGCTGCCTTTGATACCTGTTCTAACAGAGACTCAATACATTTGTTCCTATGGGGCTTAAAGGGTTAATGATTTCATTTTTTAAACGTTTACCATTTTTCATTGGAGAGATAGGATTAACGATTTTCGCTATTATCATGTAGTTTACTTTGTCCTTTTCGAAAGGGTAGATCTGGGCTTTGTCTTTTGCTTTCTCCAAGTACGTTTTCATCAAGTTTTTCAGCTCTCCCAAAAATGTGAAAAAAGGTGTTTGTTCAGAGCATTCAAATGCTATGAATGTCATCAGTTCTTCCGTGTAGGAATCGTTATTACTGGGGGCTGGATCCGTAGACAACAGAATCCTAGCCATATCTGCACTGTTACTTTCTGCTTTTGAGCTTGAAATTTCGTTCTCTTTTTTTGGATTTACAGGAAGGGATGGAACGCTTTCTTCTTCTTTCTCTTTCTTTCTTCTATTTTCTTTCTCTACCTCACTCTCTTTTTTCATCTCATTTTCTCTCTTTATTTTGTTCATCTCCTCTCTCTCTACCAATTCGTGCTCTCTTCTTCTCGTCTCTCTCTCTTCTACTCTATCTCCGGTTTTCTCGGCCATTTTACTACACTTAAATCTATATATGAATATATATGTATTTAATATTATAATATATTTATATATATTAGTTATTATATATATATATATATATATATATATATATATATATTATATATATTATATATATATCTATATAATATATATCACTAATATATATTTATGGTGTTTACCTGGGCTTTCAAAAACTAAGAGAAAGAAAGACTGGGATCTCTGGAGAAAGAAGGGTAAATTGAGTTTGATGGAAGATTTAATAAAGTTTTTTTGATGAGAAAAATTTGGTGAGGATTTTTAATGCAATCAGTGGACAGTGTGGTCTAATGACTTTATCTTTGTAATTTAAAGGAAATAGTAAGATGAATCACTTCAATTTTAATATTTTAAACAGAACAAGACTCGAAAGCTATTTAAGAACAAATAAAAATTAACTGTGGCAATAGTTATGTTTTTAATTAAAATAAGCTTATCGTGAGGTGTTCTTGACGGGTGTTAATTGTAACTTTTAAATTTTTAACTGATTGGAGTTGCTGATTAATTAAAGTCTAATTATATTCATATATTAATATATATTATATATATATATATATATATTATATATATTATAAATATATATATATATACTATATATATATATATATATATATATACTATATTATTAATATTTAATTATATATATATATAATATATATATATATATCCTCACTTTAATTTATTTAAAGCAAAATCAAAGTTAAAATTTCATAAAATTATTTTTATGTATATATAATATTCTTACCTGAGATCCTATCAAGAGTTTATAATTATATAGAAGTTAAAATCAAAAATAGCGAAATAGAGAATGAAAGAAAATATTGCATTTCTTGCTCGTTTCTCAAGGGCATTCTTTTAATCTTTACGCACGAACGTATCATCTCTGTTAACCGTTTCGGTCTCATGTGCAGGTGTGAGGGGTCACGCGCGTATGCGTATACATGCACACCTCATATAACGTGTTCTGTCCCGGTACACGTATGTTAAGTATAATTGTTATATTATTTATTATATATTATATATATATATAGTATATATGTAACTATATATATATATAGATTATATATATATACTTATATATATTATATATAATCTATTATATTTATATAATATATATATATATAGTACTATATATATAGTATTATATATATAGTAATATATTATATATTATATATATATATTAATATTATATATATTTTATATATTATTATATATATATATATATTATATATATTATCTATATATATATATGATTATATAGTATATATATATATATATATTATATATAACGTGATTATTAGCGAAGGCGATCAAGTTTGAATTTCTAATAAATCAAAAGAAAATTGCCAACTATATTGATAATACTCTGGATTAATCTATCTCTACTTAATTATATATATCTATTATATAAATATTTATATTTTATATATATATATTATATATATATATATATATTATTATATATATATTATATATATATATATATATATAATTTTATATTATATATATATATAATATATATATATTATATATATATTATATATATATTATATATATTATATATATATGCGTATATATATTATATATATATTTATATATATATATATATATATTATATTTATATCTATATATATATATATATATTATATTATATATATATATATATAGGGTACTATATATATATATATATCAACCTGTTACCGTATTACCGTACAAAACGCTATTGAGAATGGGGGTTTTTCCTCTTCCAAATCTCGTGAATTTTCCACCCTTTTTCTTGTGGGACTCGGCATTGGCACTTGAGACTGTTTCTTGGATGTAGTTGTTTGTCGCGTTGTGTGTTTCACGTGTGTATGTTTACGTTTGTTCCTTTTCGCTTACGCACGCGATACACAAACAGATTTCCTGTGATTATTATTGTACGCACATTGCACATACACATAAATATATCACATATATTGTGTATATATATTAATAATATAAATTATAACATATATACACGTATATATATATATATATATATATATTATATATAATATATATTATATATATATATTAATATATATATATATTATATATATATATATATATATTATAATATATATATATTTATATATATATATATATATATAATATATTAATATGGTGCACAGTACCTCAAAGGTAAAATAATCAGTTAAAACAAAAGAAAAATAAGAGTCTATTTCACACTTCTCTCTATTTCTTACTTCTTTCGTTCTGTTCTTACAAACAAACATTTATGTCCCATGTATTGATTCTTTCTTGATCATACGGTTAGTCGTGTTTACATACATCCATTCAAAAAGAATAATGGTTATCTTATATTCATTAATAGAGTATCACGTATTTAATAATAATTAAATTATCTAATTAATATTGATTAATTAAATTAAAGAAAATATATTGGGGGAAGGTAAAGGTGATTTGACAATTTTCTTGACCCTATTTTTTTTCTTGACCCTATTTTTTCATATTTTCCCCAAATTAAAATTTATATTTTCTTGATTTTCCGGAGTACCAATCCTCTGTGATATTTTGATTCCTTGTTAAAAGTATTATGAGACCTACTTCTGAATTTCTTTGCTCCTGCAAAAAGTCGGTTCTTACAGTCGCTACTGGAGGTTTTCTGTTTTGTTCCTATATGCTTTCGGGCTTCGGGATGAATTTTGAAGACGTACACGTGTAGTATTCTCTTCTTGGGACTTTGAAAATATATTATTCTATCTGTGTAGAA
>JABUQX010031602.1:0-2500 GCA_015478945.1 Trachelipus rathkii | reverse complement strand
TAGGGTATACGAATCCTGGACCCTAGCAGATGAGCGTGCATGTGTTTGACCACTACGCTACGACGAGACAAAAGAGAAACCGAGAATACTTCTACTGTCCAAGAAGAGCATTACTACGGTTCCTCCGTCGCACTCGAACGTAGGCCAAACAGGGGACGCGCCATGAGTGAATATTAATAACAACAAAATCTGATATTTCTTATCTGAAATTGCAATTATTTTAACAATAAACTATATGATTGTAATACCCCCTAGTGCATTTTCACCATGCTAGGATACGAATCCTGGACCCTAGCAGACTTCTACTGTCCAAGAAGAGCATTACTACGGTTCGTCCCGCTCGAAGAGAGACGAGAAATACTCTACTGTCCAAGAAGAGCTTACCAACCGTTCCTCCCGCTCGCACTCGAACGTAGGGCAAAACAGGGTACCGCGCATGGGTGAATAATAATACCATAAACCGGGGTTTATTATGTATATGAATTGCATAATTTTACACCTTGCAAATCAATTTGTATTGTTAAATACCCTAATGTATTTTCACCATGCTGGATACGATCACTGGGACCTAGAGATGAGCGTGCATGTGATTTGGACCACTACGCTACGACGAGACAAAAGAGAAACCGAGAATACTTCTACTGTCCAAGAAGAGCATTACTACGGTTCCTCCCGCTCGCACTTCGAAGTAGGCCAAACAGAGTACGGGCATGGTGAATAAAATTACCAAGAAACCGGGGCGGTTATATATGGTATAATGAAATGCAATAAATTTAACCTTGCAATCAAATTTGTAATTGTAATACCCCCTAATGTAGTATTGCTCTTCTTGGATACGATCCTGGACCTAGCAGATGAGCGTGCGTGGGGTTTGACACTACGCTACGGGACGAGACAAAAGAGAGACGAGAATTATTTACTTGTCCAGAAGAGCATTACTCGGTTCCTCCGCTCGCACTCGAACGTAGGGCCAAACAGGGTACGCGCATGGTGAATAATAATACCATAAACGGGGGTTTTATGTATAATGAAATGCAATTAATTTTAACCTTGCAATCAAATTTTTAATTGTATACCCCTAATGTATTTTCACCCTGCTAGGATACGATCCTGGACCCTAGCAGATGAGCGTGCATTGTGTGTTTGACCACTACGCTACGACGAGACAAGAGAGAAACCGAGAATACTTCTACTGTCAGAAAAGCATTACTACGGTTCCTCCCCCTCGCACTCGAACGTAGGCACAACAGGGGTACCGCGCATGTGATAATAATACCATAAACCGGGGGTTATTATGTATATGAAATGCAATAATTACAATTTACAAAATTTGATTGCAAGGGTTAAAATATATTGCAT
This sequence comes from Trachelipus rathkii, assembly GCA_015478945.1. NCBI lineage: Eukaryota > Metazoa > Arthropoda > Malacostraca > Isopoda > Trachelipodidae > Trachelipus > Trachelipus rathkii. The sequence continues at coordinate 1,141 of JABUQX010031602.1, read as the reverse complement.
TTCATATAACATATAACCCGGTTTATGGTATATTATTACCAATAGCGGCGGGGTACCCTGTTTTGGCCTACGTTCGAGTGCTGAGCGGGAGGAACCGTATGTAATGCATCTTCTGGAACAGAGAAGTATTCTTCGGTCTCTCTTTTTCGTCGCGTCGAAGCGTAGTAGGTCAAACACATGCACGGTCAATCTGCAGGGTCCAGGATTCGTACCTAGGCATGTGAAAATAACATTAGGGGTATTTACAATTACAAATTATTTGCAAGGTTAAAATTATTGCATTTCATTATACATTATAACCCCCGGTTTATGGTATTATTATTCACCATGCGGCGGTACCTGTTTGGCCTACGTTCGAGGTTGCGAGCGGGAGGAACCGTAGTAATGCGCCTCTGGGACAGTAGAAGTATTCTCGGTTCTCTCTTTTTTCTCGTCGTAGCGTAGTGGTCAAACACATTGCCACGCTCATCTGCTAGGGTCAGGATTCGTATCCTAGCATGTTGAAAATCATTAGGCGGTATTTACAATTACAAATTTGATTGCAGGGTTAAAATTATTAGGCATTTTCATTATAACATGAATAACCCCAGGTTTATTGGTATTATTAATTCACCAGGCGCGTACCCTGTTTGGCCCTACGTTACGAGTGCGAGCGGGAGGAAACCGTGTAATGCTCTTCTTGGCAAGTAGAAGTATTTCTCGTCTCTTTTTGGATCTCGTCGTAGGCGTAGTGGTCAACGCATTGCACGACATCATATGCTAGGGCCCCAGGATCGTATCCTAGCATGGGGAAAATACATTAGGGGGTATTTATACAATTACAAATTTGATTGCAAGTTTAAAATTATTGCATTTCATATACATAATATAATAACACCCGGTTTATGGTATTATTATTCCCCATCGTATTACCCTGTTTGGCCCTACGTTTCGACGTGCCGACGGAAGGAAACCGTAAGTAATGCTTTCGTTGGACAGAGCAAGTATTCGGTATTCTTTTTGATTCGTTCGTAGCGTTAGTGGTCAAACACATGCACGCTCATCTGTAAGGGTCCAGGACGTATCCTAGCATGGTGCAAATACATTAGGGGGTATTAACAATACAAATTTGATGCGAAGGTTAAAATTATGCATTTCCATA
>JABUQX010031601.1:47500-57424 GCA_015478945.1 Trachelipus rathkii | reverse complement strand
ACTATCAAGCTCACATTAGTGGACCAACCATAGGTGACCAAACAAAGGAAAGAAAACGTCCTAGTGACGTGATAATCAAGGGGCTTAATTTTCATCATCATAATATTATTATTAATTATTATTATCGATTTTATATATTTTATTATTATTATTATTATTATATTATTTTTTATTATTATTTTATTATTATTATTCTTTCATCATTTTTATATTTTATTATTTGATATTATATTTATATATAACTAATTTTATATAATTTTCAGTTTTTTTTTTATATATATACATAGGTAGCATACACCGGAAACAGCACAGTTTTTTTTTTTTTTTTTTCTCAAGACGGAAATAGAATTATCATCTCACCGGGAACAAAAAAGTTATTGAGTTTTTACTATATTTATACCAGGAACAAAATAGTTAATTTTTTTTTTATCATATTTTTGCACTGCCAATATTGATTTTCATCATTTATTAGTTAACTTTTTTGTATTTGTGCTGTGGCTTTGCTTTCTTCCTTCATTCTTCCCTCTCCTAATTCTTACCTTCTCCTCTCTTCACAATTTCTTTTCTCTTACTTTCTTCTACTGCTCTCGTCATGGTTGGAACAGATTCTCCTCCGACCTCTGCAGTCTCTTCAGTCCCCTCTTCCGCTGCTTCTTATTACCCGGCGTACCCATCTCATACCTCGTATCCCTGCTCTATTTACGACGCCACTAACGATCCAAGTTCCTCTCCGTTTTCTAGAGTTGAGGCCCGTCTTACATCTCTGGAACAAGGCATGGCTGATGTCAAGGCGGTGCTAAAGGACATCTCCGCTATGCTACGGTCCTCAAAGGATTTGCCTTCCCGCACCCACTCCTCTGACCGTTCTCCCACCCCAAGCCCGACGCAATATCCTAACGGATATTGTTTTTATCACCATCGGTATGGCCTGAAGGCGACTAAGTGCTCCCAACCCTGCACTTTGTCGGGAAACCTCTACGCCAGCAATCTATAAAGGCGGTGGATCCAGCTGGCCACCCCTCCGTTTGTTCTTCCTCTCCGCCTTCTTCATCTCAGGATGTCCTTCGTCTTTTCGACAGGTCTACAAACTGTTCTTTCTGATCGACACCGGTGCGTCGTTTTCGCTTCTTCCTCGAGAACTACCAAAAAGTCCGGCTGTCCCTTTCCTGACCGGGGCTTTTACGCAAGCAAATGGGTAGTACATCTGTCTATGGTGAGCGGTTTGTGCACCTTAAGACCTCTCTCTCCGCCGTCCAATTCCCTGGTTATTCGTGGTCGGCTGACGTTTACCCAACCATTTGGGAGGCTGATTTTCTGTCCACATTCGGAATTATGGTTCGATTCTAGAAACAGGAGATTGGTTTGACGGTTTTACGTCTCTGTCTTCTGCAGGTACGTAGTTTCTTCTGCTCTTAAGGATCTCTGCGGGTTGCTCCTTCTTCTGGTACCTCCCCTTCTTCACCATTCCTGGCAGAGGATTGTTCCGGCGCTGTTGACCCTTGTTCTTTTTCTTCTCCTGTTCAAATTTCTGTGCGCCATAATATAGAGACTACTGGCTCTCCCACTTTCGCTCGTTGTGCTCGGCGTCTGCCTCCTGACAAGCTCAAGGCAGCCAAGGCGGAGTTTGAGCACATGCTTGAACTTGGTATCGTCCGCCCTTCCAAAAGTTCATGGTCCTCCCCCCTCTATATGGTCCCTAAAGGTGCTTCTGATTGGAGGCCTGTGGGAGATTTTAGGGCTTTGAACGCTTGTACGATACCAGACCGCTACCCGGTCCCTCACATCCAGTCTTTCACCTCTAATCTGGCTGGTAAATCCATTTTTATTAATTGGATTTTGTGAGGGCTTACCACCAGATCCCAGTCGCACTAGAGGACATACCGAAGACGGGCATCATCACTCCTTTTGGCCTCTTTGAGTACACACGCATGCCTTTTCGGTTTTGAGGGTGTTGCAGCTCAGATTTTCAAGCTGCATCGGATGACGTACTTAGAGGTTCTCCCCTTCGCTTTGCTTATCTGGATTGACCTCTCATAGTGTGGCTGTCTTCTGCCGAGCATAGCAACATCTACGTGCAGTTTTTGACAGGTTGGACGAATGTGGCATGCGTCTCAACCCGGAAAAGTTTTTTTGGTGTCCCGTCTCTTACCTTTCTAGGACACACTGTTTCAGCGGATGGCATTTGCCCTCTTGCAGAGCGCGTCGAGGCCATTCGCACCTTCCCTAGGCCTGTCTCTCAGAAGCAGCTTTCGTCCAGTACCTTCGGCATGCTTAACTTTCTATCATCTTCTTCTCAAATACGGGCGCTGATAATTCTTCGACCCCTCTACAGCTCTTCATCCCGACCCAAGCACGAGGCAGTTCTGACCAAAAAGTGGACGTTCTGACGAAGATACGGTGCTTTTGAAAGCTTCCAAAACGACCAGGCTCAATAGCACTTCGCTTCTGCCCACCACTCTGAGTTCCACCCTCAGGACTCACTCCGACCAGAGTCAGGTAGATGCCTTCCGATTTTGCGTCGGAGGTGTTCCTCCAGACAGCACCTGAACGTGAGTGTGGTCTCCTCTCGCCTTTTCTCTCGCAAAGTTGCAATCTCCTGAGACTCGCTCACAGTGCTTTTGGGAGGGAAGTTACTTGCGATGTACTCGCCGTTTCTCATTTCGCTACTTTTCCTGGAGGGTCGTGACGTTCAGAATACTCACTGAATCACAAAACCACAATTACCTTCGCTATGGTTCCAGACAACGAACGGGCACTCTTACCTCGAGGAAGCTCGTCACCTTGAGTATGTTCTCACAGTTCACCGCTGATGTCAGACATATTTCAGCGTGTTGACAACTTCACTGCTGACGCTCTCTCCCGCATTGAAATCGACGCGATTTCAGCCTTACCCAACATCGACTACAACGCTATGGCAACGTGCCAGACTACTGGGATTCCTGCCGCTTCACAGATTCTTCTCTCCACGTGGAGTGGCTCCAACTCCTGGGATAGAGAGAAACTTCTGTTGCGATGTCGTCTCGGCGATCTCTCGTCTTTCGTTTACTGCATCGGTTCCGTAAGGCTGTTTTCTCAATCTTCACTCGCTCTCCCACCCTGGCATTAAGGCTTCACGCAAACTGGTTGCAGCCCGATTTGTGTGGCTTGATCTGAATGCCGACGTAGCAACTTGGTGTCGCACTTGTCTTCCCTGCCAGCGTTCTAGGTCTCTCCACCGTCAACCAAGTCCCCGCTAGGCACTTTCTTACCCCCTGGTGCTCGCTTTGAACGTGTCCACATCGACATCGTTGGACCTCTGCCTCCTTCCCGCGGTAAGAAATACATTCTTAACGTGTATTGATCGGTTCACACGATGGACCGAGGCTATCCCTCTCTCTGTCGCCAACGCGGAATCCATAGCTAAAACTTTCTTGGCTCATTGGATTTCGCGCTTTGGTGTGCCGCTTTCTGTCACAACGGACCAAGGTTAGACCTTTTGAATCCTTCTTATGGAGAGATTTGATGAATCTCTTGGTTCAGAGGAAGATTCACACGATCTCTTTATCAATCCCAAAACGCGAACGGGCTTATTGAACGTTTCCCACCGTCAGCTAAAGGCTTCTCTTCTAGCGTCAGCCCAATCCAGGAAAATTGATGACGTCTCCCTTTCGTAAATGACCTTTGCATTCCGTTCGGTGTTAAAGAGGATCTGCACTGTTCGGCTGTTGATTTAGTGTTTGGTTCTCCTCTTCGTCTTCCAGGTGACTTCTTCTCTCAGTCTTCTCCTCCTTCTACAGCCGACACGCTAATGCTTATCTTTAACCCGCTTGAGGCGCTGTGCTTCGGCGTGGAGCAACTCCTTCTCGTCCAACACAGGTGCATTCCATATATCCCTAGACCTTTCTTCCTGCTCATGTTTCGTTCGAAATGACTCCCGACGCTCTCCACCTACAGTCGATGGACCTTTTCCTGTGATACTCAGGAAGGAGAAATTCTTTACGATCCAGCGCCCAAACGCACAGAAGTCGTTTCAATCGAACGTCTTAAGCCTGCTTTTTTCGAGGCGAATCCTCTTCCTGTTCTCGACCCTGATGCGTTTTACCTTTTGTTTCAATTTCTCCTTCTTCAACTCGTTCTTTTAACCGTTCCTATCTTCCTCTTGATTCTCTTCCTCCTCCTCTCCTTCTCTCTCCTCCTCTCCGTTTTCCTGATCCTCTTCCTTACCCATCCTTCTTACCACAGCCAACGCAGCATCAATACGACCGACTCAGCTCACCGCACGGTTCGTTATCCCTTGCCTCCCTCCACTCCGGCTCAGGATTTTCAACTGCAGCATCCACGTCGGGCTTACTCTTACGCCACACGCAGATGTGCCGGACTCGGCCCGATCACCCGCTCACCAATCTGGGAATCCTGTCCAGACTCTTCCCAACCGCTTACTAGAATATCGAGCAGTGGGTAGGCACATTTTCGATGCCGGCGCGCGTATTTGGAATAGTTTTCTGCCTTTCAGCACTGCAGGGGTATCTGTGGTATTGGCAGGTCAGGTCAATTCTTACAACATAGCACGCAAGATCAATAGCGGACGTTGTATTAACGAACTCTTTTTTTCACCATTGGCAAATTTAAAAATTTATTGAATCGACTGTCGTGCGTCCTCATCTTTGATACTACTGACATGCCTCTAGCATCTTATCTTGCCGCCATTTTCGCCTTACATCGACGCTTTCCAATTGCTCAGAAGATTTATGAATATTTTATTATTTTATATTATCTGAAGCTTATTAAAGCATGTGATTTACTTATTTATGCCATGGTAACTGGGGTCCGTGTTTTTGACTAGCTATCAAATACAAATTCACTGTATCAAGTCTTTAATCGACCTTTTTGGTTTGCCACTAACTCCAAACAAAACAGTACCACAGCCGAATATATATATTATAATTATATATTATATATATATTTATATATTTATATCATATATATAATTATATTTTATATATTATATTATATAATATTATATATATTATATATTATATATTATATATATATATATATATAAGCTTTATAAAATTTTAAGCTGCACCCCCCTCAGGTTGGAAGCTGGCGACGCCCATGTAATTATAATATTATTATATTATATATATATATATATTATATATATAATATATATATATATAGTATATATATATATATATATAGATACGTTAATATATATATATATATATAATATATATATATATATATATATTGGATCCTTACTTAGGTAAATTCGCTTATATAAGGTAAGAAGCGTTTTGATTGTTAACAGATGATATCGAATCTAGTGAAAAAAAAAGTATATTAAATCGAAATGTAAACTGAATGTCGAATGTTTTCTAAAAAGGTAATTTAACAAATTCTTGAAGGGGCAAGATTCCAATTTTTGGCTGGGGCTGGCCCCCATTTTCACCCAACCTAAAAATGGACATAAATTCGGAATTATCAGCCGATTTTTACTATATAAACACCAAAATGTAGCTTTTTTGGCCCTTCTAAAACGTCCGTGTTTTCGGTGTTTTTTTGGTGTTCTGTAGTCATTATTTCTGAATTTTATTTTTCAAAACCATGTTTTTGACATTCTTCGATCAACTTCGAGAATTTTCTGCGAGTGGCTTCCAAACTCTGAAATATGCATACGATTAGGTCCATATACTAAATAGCACGAAGTATTTTCGTATTTTTTGAGTTTTTGCTCAGCGTTGTCCAATGGCAGAAACTCATTTTTTGGATTTGAAATGAAAATTAAGATAAATTTTTTTTTCTGTTTGGCGAGTGCACTGAAATTTTAGGGCATATGTAGTCGGGAAGAGGCACATTTTTTACTTAGTTAATTTCTTTGTATATGCATTTTTTAAAAAAATGGCAAATGAAAAATTTTCAAAAAAAAATTGTTGGGAAATTTTAAAAAAAATTTTCTTCTTGAGTATACATAAAAAATATCTAAGTAAACAGGTGTATCTGCCCAACTATACACCAGCCTGAAATTAGATGGTTGATCGGATAAGCAGGAAAAAAAATATCTCATCATTTTCACTTCTTGCGAAAAAAACTTAAATTTTTGAAATAGGACATAATGAATATTATTTTTCAACCTAGGCGATCAACATCAAATTTTCAGCGCTTGTATAGTTGGGCAAGATAAAACCTTCTTACGTAGATAATTTTTTGAATATAAATGAAAAAATTTTTCCCAAGAACTTTTCAAATTTATTACATGTACAAATAAGAATGAAGGAATATACAAATAAATTATCTTAGTAAAAAATGTGCACGCCTCTCCTCCGACTACATATGCTCTAAGAAATTTTCATCCACTTCGCCCAAAGCAGAAAAAAATTTATCTCAATTTTTCATTTCAAAAAATCCAAAAAAAGTGAGTTTTGAAATTTTACAACGCTGAGCAAAAAACTCAAAAATCAAAAAAGTACTTCCGTACTTTTTCGGTTGTCATGGACCTTTCATGCAATTTCAGGTTTGAAAGGTCATTTCGGGAAAAAATCTCGAAGTTGATTCGAAGAATGTCAAAAACATGGGTTTTGAAAAATTGAAAATTCAGAAATAATGACTACAGACACAAAAAAACACCGGACAACAACGTTTTAGAGGGCAATAAAGCTACATTTTGGTGTTTATATAGTCAAGATCGGCTGATAATTCCGAATTTTATGTCCATTTTTAGGTGGGGTGAAAATGGGGGCCAGCCCCAGCCCAAAATTGGATCTTGCCCTTAAAAATATATTAGGCATTTTCCTTAAAAAAAACTTTTACCACGATAAATACTAAAACTATTTATGGCTTTAAAAATAAATTTTGCTAAATACAAAGCAAGCTAAATTTTTTTTTATTTTTTTGGGCAAAAAAAATTTTTGCGAGGCACATACACACAAGATGGTCCGAAAATTATAACATTGGATTGAAATACTAGTAATATTTTTGCTATGCAAATATAATGTTCTCTTATTGGTTAATGTAACTTTTTCAATTCGAAGCGTTTCCGAGTCGATTTTGCACATGGGCTGCACTCGGGCTTCTGGAAACGCAGCTATAGATAATTAATAATAATACACTATGCATACAATACCGGTAAAGTTTTAAGCTGCGTTTCCAGAAGCCCGGGCGGGCACACAGGCGCACATGCATCGTTTCCAGAGCCCGTTTGCACACTTCTACGTCACTGTAACGTCATCAGTTCAGGCGCCCCGTTGTTATTATATTCCTTGATTTTAGGAAATTAATAAACGGGCGGGCTGCGCGGAAGAATACTTTGTTTACAAACAAATCTTTTTACAAAACATGTGTCGGAAATGGCTTGCCAAAATTTTTTAATATTTTAGTTAACTTTTATATTAAGGATACTAATATATCGTATCATTTCATAAAATAGATACATATAAGTAAAAGAGTATCGTTTACAATTGCCAGATGATCCGACGGGCGCGCTCGGCCGTTTTCAGGTACTCAAATTTCCTGTTCTCTGATTGTTTAATGTAATTTTTTTTTCAATTTGAAGCGTCTCCGAGTTGATTTTGCACACGGGCTGCACTCGGGCTTCTGGAAACGCAGCTATAAGTATAAGAGTATTGTTTACAATTGCCAGCTGATCCAACGGGCGCGCTCGGCCGTTTCCAGGTACTCAAATTTCTGTTCTCTGCACTTGGTTAATGTAATTTTTTCAATTCGAAGCGTTTCCGAGTCGATTTTGCACACGGGCTGCACTCGGGCTTCTGGAAACGCAGCTTTGCTTTTTGGCAGCACTGATATTTTCAAAGCCCAGGGGGGGGGTCTGAGGGGCTGCAGCCCCCCGAAATTATCGACGGTGCAACTTTTTCAGCCGAAAACAAACTACAAATATATATATATATATATATATATATAATATCTATTATATATATAAGGATACGTATCAACTCCTTACCTGTCATATATATATAACTATAATATAATTATTATATATATATAATATAGTATATTTATATATATATATATATACTAGTATATCATATCAAAAAATATATATATTATATATATATATATATATATATACTATATATATATATATATATATATATATATATATCTATATATATATATATATATAATATATATATATATATATATTCTATATATATATTTATATATATTATTATTATATATATTATATATATACTATTATATATATAAATAAGATAATATTGAAGCTTCTTATTTCAGAAAAAATCGAAAGCCTTACAATTGGACACTTTTTAACAATAAGAAAATGTATGAAGGTAATTAGAGAAAAATTTTGTACCAATTAATTGAAACTGTATATATGTGCGTCAGCAAGGTCTTGCATTAAGGGCATCTAAGGTTGGGGACTTTGGACGTCTAACTTGAATTCGTCAATCTCAGATGAAAATGACCGGAAATTTTAGAAGGCCTTCTTAGGCTTCGAGCAAATGGAAGATGACAAGGTTTCTTGAAGACACCACTTACTTCTATCGTTGCCAAAAATTCAATGGTATACGAGTCCGATGATACAGAATGAAGTCATTCTTTTAGTCAGCTTATACAAAGGAAATAGTGAAGAAGTTTAGTAAACAACAAATATTTATTCAGCATTACAGCTGATGAAAACTACGTGATATTTTCTAAACAGAACAGTTTTCAACTTTGTGTTATGGTACGCGATTGGTGAGTGAATGGAGGTGATTACTCCTTTACTCTTTAAAGAGTATTTTTATTCATTTTGTTCCGGTTGATGATATTTACAGGGAAAGCATTGGCAAATGTAATTTTGAGAGGGCTCAGGCTCAATCTGTGGTTTAAAACTCGACAAATTCAGAGAAAAGCACAAGGAATGATGGGAGCCTCTTCATGAGAGGCGAATTCCGAGGAGTGCAATCTGTTATTCCGGAGATGGAGTATCCTAAAGCTCATATACCAAACATTGTGTAGCACATTGTTTAAATCTGTGTCTCTCAGACTCTTCTAAAATTCCGGCAATTCGAAACGTCTTAGAATTCATCTCTGAAATATGCACTTTTTTCGTGATCGAGTCCGAAGCGCACAAAAAAATTCTGAAAGATAAAATAAGAGTTTTTTAGTAACCAAAAATAACAAGAGTATCAAAAAGATGTGCGAGACACCAGATGGTGTGAACGGCATGAGCGGTGTCCTTTTTAAAGAGACTCTTGAGCAATATGATGCGTCATTGAAGAAATTAAAGAAATGGCCGGGTAAGTTATCACAGAAAGCTACTCTCGTTTAGTCTAAATTCATTCAGTAATTTGAATTTTATTAATAACATTATACGTTTTAGGTAAATTTCTTTGAATAACCTACACCTTGTCAAACAGTTACAGAGTGTCCATTTGGACATTCTCTGTGCAATAAACTTAGTGAAAGACATTTTTCAACTTCTCGAAAAAAAGATAGACAAAATGCAGACACAGAGTTAAAAACCATATTCACACAAGCTAAAAAATGTATGCGACTGCTTAGGTATTGAAATAACAATAATCCAAGAACTTACGAAACAGTCCAGAAACAAATCGTTTGTAATGTGCTACATCAAGCCCAGAATCATTATTGCCGTATCTCAGTTTTTTATTCCGTCTTATTGATTGATCTGAATCTTCGCTTGGAACTGACTCGATTTTCTCTAGATAGAAAACCACTATCATTTACTTCAGTATATATTTCAGAAAGTGCAATGACCTTATAAGCTTATTGAAAAAAGCATCCTCTTTATAAAGACGACCTTCCGACCCTCACGAGGATGCACTAAAAGGAGGAATAGGTGCCTGCAGCGTTAAATTGGCTGCTAGAACAATGAACAAACCAAAAAACTGCTGTCGGTGCTTTGCTAAGTTGACAGAGTTGGAGGTTCCTAACCATTGCTACCTCTTCCTTGCACTATTT
>JABUQX010031601.1:35000-40000 GCA_015478945.1 Trachelipus rathkii | reverse complement strand
TAACTTCACATTTACCATGTATAGTTTTTATAGGCTAGGCTGTTACCTTAACTTGGTCAATATTGTTAAGATTAAAACAATTAAATCTTATCGAACATGCTTAAACAACTTATTCATCACCTCTTATGCTACCAAGATCATAGGGCTTTATATATTTATAATAGTACTATATATATATATTATATTATATATATACTATACTATTTTAATATACATTGCGTTATATAATATATATCATATGTATATTATATATTATTAAAGTTTATAATTTAAATTTTTTATTTTAAATATATGTATTAATCATCATTGTGTGTAGGTAATTTGGTCTTCCATAGAGATCTTTGACAACTTAGAAATAAGATTTAATGTTTATCAATACAAAAAATATTGATATAATCGATGACAGAGCAGAAAATAAACAATTACAGACATCACCTGCCTTAAATTAAGCTACATGTACTGAAGAGATTGGTTACGAGGGGTAATTATTTACAATAAGGGCTCTAAACAGATTATTTATGAAATTACAGCATAGCTCTAAAAACTTAAGTAATTGGGAAGAAAAAAAAATTTATTTGTACGGGTCTCTTTAGAAAAAAGTTACAGCCTCTCAAAGTTCTTGCATTTTCTATAGGGTTATTCTGATTAAAGCATTGGCTGCGAGATCACTTTAAGACTATCCTTGTTCAGCTTACAATAAGATTTATTAACTATACAGAGAATACTTAACAAAACATATCATAACCTAAACTAGTAGGGTCCTTAAACCGAGACCTAACCTGGATCGATCGACTATGGCGTAAACCTAGACCTATCCTAGATCCATCCATTACCATAAAAAAAAATTGCAATTTACATTTTGAATAACAACTAAATGTTAGATGGCAGACACCAACTACATAAATACCCATGTGAATAAGGAGTTCAGTAAAATAGAAAAATAAATCTCACTATTAAAAATTAAGAAAACCAGTAGGAAGATAACCTTTCAGAATATAAGAGAAGAAGAGAATACAATAAGAAAGAGAGAAAATAGACATTGGAAGATTAAAAATAACAAAGTATAGACCAGTAAGAAGCCACATTGAGCCTATCAAGACTGTTCCAGCGCCACTAGTATAAGGAACCAATCACACACAGCTTCCATTGCAAAACCAACACAGCATTTTCCTAGGGCCTGCATTAAACTTGCATAATTTGATAGGCCTGTCGTCATCTATTTTTTTTCTTTTTTTTAATTTATGGAAATCCTATAATAATAATGTTTACAATTAAATAACCATAGTATAAATAACTTAAAGAATTAACACTTTAAACGTAACATAAGTAGAGCTTACCTTTGAGTAAACGTCGATACACGGGCCTAGAATATGCTTGCAGTATATACCATAGATTTCCCCCCAGCACATTCCACACAAACTGATATAAATATGTTTATTTTTTTAAAGACATTCTTATGAATAAAGCCTATATTTTAAAATTAAAAAATAAAATTTACATAATTTAAATCATTTTCACTATAATTTCACTACTTTCGTAAGCATTCTTATTGCACTGGTCAACCCCCCATCATTTGCACACCAATTTCTCAATATAAGAGCAATATTTTGCGAATAAATGAATACTTAATCTATTCTAAATAAATAATTGTATAAAATATATTAAAATTTTTAAATATTAACGTAAAATATTATAAAAAGTTAAACAAAACTTTAAGTTAGGGGAATTTTATACACGTATAAAAAATATCTCGTCAGAGTCTCAAATAGCCTAAAAATCGCGCGTTCGCGAGTGGATAAACAACGAAAAACTACTTTATCTAATGGGGATAGCTAATGTATTTGCGGTAAACTTAATCACATTTCGGTAACTTTGGTATATTATATTAATACACTATGGTTTACGTCTTCGGACTACGGGTCAAGGACAATCTCCAGAGTTGATATTCACATTCCAGAGCATAAGGATTTGACACTTGCTAATAATCTGTGGTAGTACCGTTCATTGGTTTTTTATAGTTGTTTAATCGATTATTTTCAATTTGCTACATTCTTAGAGTTATTACTATGTGTATATTTATTTATTTATATATATTTTTTTTATACTAGTACATTAGTTAGTAACCCTGTGATACACCAATTGGTGGGCATGGCTTCATGGGCTAGACCTTCCGCTATTACCCGATTTTATTTTGGGTCATATTAATGATATAAAAGCAAGATGTGAAAAAGTAATACCATTTCTTAAATATCTTGGTGGGGGGGAGGAGTAAAAACCATGGCCGTGATGGAAAGCTAAATTTCTTTACCTATACACAACAATAATAAGGACTAAAATTGATTATAGTTGCTACATTTATAATACTCTTTCACAGGAATTATCCCAAATACTTAATAGAATTCAATATCAGTCCATCAGGATAGCTATTGGTGCTTTAGAGTACTTTTGTAGGGCATCTGGAGGGTGAAGCATATATTATGCCTTTAAATATTATGAGATTTTTTTTTTTTCTGTCTGGGTTTTATGAGTAAAGAGGTTTACCACTGCGTGCATTGGGAGGTTGAAAAGCCTAATTGAATAATCACAGGTAATTGTATAGAACCATAGAGTAGAATTAACATGAATACTGTGTTTAGCCTATAAATGGTAATTGTGGAGAATTCACTAGTCCAAAATAGACGAAGACTGTATTAAAGCTACAAACATTTAATGTAAAATTATTTGAAGTTTTTTGGTTTTGTTTACAGATTTGCGTACATTTTAAGTTTAAATTTTGAATAAAAATAATAATAATGCCCTGAAAATCATAATAATTAGTCTTTCTTTTTCATTCATGTAGGGATGAAGAGTCACTGTCGAAATGTGTTTCAGATTATCGATATATCAAAATCGGATTATTTTTTGATGTTCTAATTTTTTTTTCATTTTTTACATAAGATATAGAAAAAAAATTAATATATGAGTCTTTCCATTATAATCCTACCAAAATTCTGGCAAAATTTTACTCATATTTTAAAAATTTGATAAAAATTGGCACTTATTGAGAAATTAAATTGAGAGAAATTGAATGATGTTCATCCCATTTCTCTATCTCAAATAGTTCCTGAGATAAAGGTTAATGAAATTTTGAACAAAGGTTAATTTTTGACTATACAGCACAAAGGTCAGCATATTATATCTTGGCTTTTAGACCACATAGAGAGGTCATTTAAAAAGTGTTTTAAAGCAAACAAGATCTATCAAATTTATATGCATATTTCATGTAAATGGTCAAATAAAAAAGATTACCTTATTTTTTACCTTTGACCTCAAAAAGGTCAAAGTGAGTATCTTTTGATGTTTTTTTTTTTAAATTTTTGCAGCAGATGACCATATCTATGTACCTTAATATACAGCAACCTCAGTTTTGATATTTGTTTAGTTTTGGTGCTACAGACATTTTAGTTAACCTGTGTAATATAATTTTCTAAAAATGTTCAACTTAAAAACGAGGAAAAGGTCAACACAACATATCTCTTTTTTGCTAATATTTAAAGAACACATTAAAAAAAATTTATATTAAGAATTTAAATATGACAATTAAAATAATTTTTCATTTTTAAAGTAGCTACAAAATTTCTTTATTGGTGCATCATTTCTTCTACCTTTTTCATTTCTTGTTTTGTAAGCTTGTATATTCTGCCAATTTGAGTAACTGGGCTAACAATCGTCATCACATGACTGGTATCAACCAGAATCTCATCAGGTAGGGATGGATATACAGAGGAGGATGCAGGTCCATAGGGATGAAGGAAGGACAATTGGCCTTATTATTCTCCCGATAGATCCTCAAAATGCATGCAATATACCATTTTGAGTTGTAGGTTGCCAAGCAGTACCATACCCTTTTATAGATATTTGAATCTTTCGTTGTGGAGTAGTCACTGAGCTTTCTAATCTTGATACAGTTGAAGGAATATGCGGAAATTTGCAAAGTTTCTTCATTGACTGCCTGATCGCAATGTATTTTTCATGCCTTGTAAATATATATTATATATATATATATATATATATATTATATAATATATATATTTATATGTATGGTTATATATATATATTTTATATATTTGTATATATATATATATATATATATATATATATATATATATATATATATATAATATATATATTATAATTATATATATATATATATATATATATATATATATATATATATATATATATAGTATATATAATATATTATATATATATTAGGCCATACGGGTTTAGGTTCCTGACCCCTCACGTTATAGGCGACTTGCGTATAACTTTAATCCCCTGAAAAATCATTAATTTTAAACATTTTACCTATGTATAGGTGAATAAAATAGCAGCAGTAATTTTATTAATGTTTTAAAAATAATTGAATAAATTTGAGAGATATGTAATGTTACTGCTTTACGTCATATATGAACATATTATTGACGTTAATTAATTAGTAGGACATTTATTATATTACAGAACAGTACAGTATCTTAAATTGAAAAAAAAAAAGTTTTTTTAAATGAAAAAAAAAATACAATGTATAAACTTTTATAAATTTGAAAATAATTTTTTTTATAGCTATATATATTTAACTGAATAGCCTAAGTACTGTAATACAAAAGTTTAAAGTTAATCCAATTACGCATTACGCACAAAAATAGTTTTTTCAAAGTGTAAATGAAGCTGAAGGAGTTGGAGATGGTGGTGGTTCTGAATCTGTAGATTGCATAGGGTGCTTTTTTGAGAAATAGATCGTTATCGCCTTATCGGTAATTAACGCTTTTGACGGATATGTATGTATTACAGAATTTTAATTTTATTTTTATATATTTGTGTAATTTTAATTTTTCATTTTATCTTTTTACCAACCGCAGTATAGCAAGACCGCATTCTAAAAGACCGCATTCTACGAGGGACAACCGTATATATATTCTTTACCTTGGATAGTTTTTGAAGTTTCAAAACATTGCTCCAAT
>JABUQX010031601.1:20000-30000 GCA_015478945.1 Trachelipus rathkii | reverse complement strand
ACAATATTTAATCTAGTCAGTTCCCAAACTTGTCATTGGAACAAAAAATAAGATATTTTTTGAGATCAACAGTTTCAAATTATCCTAAAAATGTTTTTCTTGCAATGAAACTATTATTTTTATTAGTAGTAGTAGTATGCTCAATTACTTTTGATAATCCTTTTAACAGGAGAGGGAGCCATTCTCAAAAATTTATACCAAAGATGAGATTGAAACAAAAGATGAGCCGTTGGGTATCACAGAGAAAAATTCAGAATATGGTCAACAATTTGAAAAAATTTCAGGATTTGATGAATGTCAGGTATGAAAAGAGAAGCTAAATGTAAATTAGGTTTCATTGAAATATTGCGAATTTTTTATTGCTTATTTTTCTTACAAAATTATCCCTTTTGCTGTAACATATTTTGAACAGTTTATTTAATTTTCACGGATTTTGCTTAATTGGTTATTACACCCAAGTGATTTGCTTTCCCTTAAACCAAATGAAAAATTTTTATTTTTAAGTATTGTTAAACAAAAAGTAAAGACGCATTGGAAGAATATAAATGAGTAAGAAATAAAAGGACAATAGTATCAGCATTAAGAATAAATGAAGGATAGCAAAGCAGCATAATGGAAAAAGATAAGATTCATTGGAAAAATAATTAATAGTATTTGCTAAAAGTAGATTTAATTTTTTCTGAATTTCATTTGCAAGTGTCAAGGTGAGAAGTCATAAATGTAAAGTAAAGCAAAAATTGAGTGTAATTATTAAGAATTAAAATACGCCTCGTGGCGTTGGAAGTTGACTCGCCGACTATCATGCGAGAGGACGCTGATTCAATCCGCTGTGTAGCAGTCTGAGTTTTATCTTCCTGGGGGCAAGAATTAAAACTCGGCTGCGAACACTTGGTGGTGGACAGGCTTGGATTGCCGGCCTTAAAGTTCGACTTCCTGTAGTCACCCCCCCCCCCCCGTGTTACCCTCTGAAAAGGGGATTAAACACGGTCAAAGGAAGTTTTTTTTTAGTTGAAAGATAAAACTAATTGCTATTAAATTTACACTTATTGAAGTACAATGGACTTTAAACTTATTTTGTAATATTAGTGTTTTAAATTTTTTTTTGAATTGACAAAATGGTATTTTCAAGCAGGATTACGTTTTATTTCTATAAAAAGAGTTGTTTGAAAAGTTACTCTTTAGGAATGCGCTCATTAGCAAATTGGGTGATTACCTACTAATTAAATGCTTTGATTCCACTGATTACTAATCAATCATCAAATTACAGACTTTCAGAATTGGTTCAAATTGCAGTGTTGATATTATATTTATAATCATGATTGCTTAAAACCATGATCTAACTGTAAATACAACTGATAAAAATTAATCGCATTATGTCAGCAAGATTAATATTGTCGCTTATACATAGTATATCATTTAGGATTAGTATATGTAAATTATTTACCATACTTAAAATGGTTCTTAAGGTTTTAGATAATAATGTTCAGTGTAGTTACTTGTTTCTTAGTTAAAAAGTTTAATTTTAATAAACTAAAACTAAAATAGTTCATAAAAATCATTAAATTACATTGCCAGACAACAACAACAACAACAACAACAACAAAAAGGTTTGGGTAGCATATTCATAAGAAATGTTAAATGAATCATTTTAGTGATCTAGGATATGTGGGCTCTCGAGTTGTAGATTACTATATGTGTAACAATATTATGACCAATTTAAATATCATACCTAACTATTAACGTTGTATAATGACTAAGTGGCAATTATTTATTATATATATATATAATATAGTATATATAATATATATATATATATATATATATATATATATATATGTTAATAATATATTTATATATATATTAATATTATATATATATATATATATATATATATATATATATATATATATATATTATATATATATATATATATAAATTATTATTATTAGTTTAATCATCATTCATCTTCTTCCTCCTATCCCCAGATTCGGGGTGAGGCGCATAGCATACACGGAACAGAAAAAGTTAGTAGAAGAAACATGACGCAAGTCGAAAGAAAGCCCCCCACTTTACCATCCCCTTTTATACCACCAGTGAGAAATCGTCGCCAATCAGAAAAATCCATCCTGAGGCTTTACGAGACAGCGATGGACCCTCATTGTGGTATCTCGTCAATGTAGGGTTCATCCCTGAGCAAAGCCCACAACCATACCCCCTAACAAAACCCTGCCACTCACTCCTGTTATGCACCTTTCTTTCTTGCTTTCTGCCAAACTCATTTCTCTCCTCCAGCATTTCTTGACTGACTCAATTCCACTTTTTTGCTTCTGCTCCAGCGATCAATTTCACCAGCACACTTACCACTTTTACAATCCAATTAACCAACCGACATCATCCATCCTTTCCAATGACCAACCATCTCAATGTTATTCTCGTTTATTCTCTCTATTTACGTACTTCTTCACGCTACACATCTCGCTGATGTGTTCATTCCTCATCCTATCAATTTTTCTCGCACAACACGCCCCAAAAGATTGTCCATCTGAACACTTTGTACCTTAGATCTATACTTTTGATTATTATTATTATTATTATTATTATTATTATTATTATTATTATTATTATTATTATTATTATATTATTATTATTATATTATTATTATTGTTGTGTGCTGTTGCTGTTGTTGTTTTTTTTTGTTATATATTATTTTATTATTATTATATTATTATTATTATTATTATTATATTATATTATATGTGTGTGTTTGTTGTGTTTGTTGTTGTTGTTGTTGTGTTGTTGTTGTTGTTGTTGTTGTTGTATATATATATATTATTTTTTATTTATTATTATATTATTTTATTATTATTATATTATTATTTTATTATTATTATTATTATTATTATTAGCATCATCTACCTCCTTTCCCCAGATTGGGGGGTGAGATGCTAGCATACACCGGAAACATAAAAGTAGTAGAATAACAAGATGCAAGTTGAAAAGAAAGCCCCACCTTATCATACCCTCCACACCCTTAAGTGAGAACTTGTTGCAGTCAGAAAAATCCCACTCTAGGGTTTTACAAGACTTCTGGATTTGAACTCGTCTTACTGTGGTTATTCTCGTCAATTGGGGGGGGGGGTTCATCCCTGAGCAAAAGCCCACAACCATACTACCCTCTCACAAAACACCCGCCATTCACTTCTATTATGAACATTTTCTCGTCCTCTACCAAACTCACATTCTTTCCTTCAGACCTGAGGGATGTCCGATAGTTATCGAGTATCGGGTATCGGCAGTATCGGCCTTTTTTTTGGTATCGGTATCGATATTGGTTAATATGGCCGATACTTCTTACTTTTTGGGTGAAGAATTATGAGAAACTTCAGATTCAATAAACACTATGTAACACAAAAAAGTGTTTTTTGTTTTTTATCAATATATTTTTTGCGCTGAACACAGAAATGACCGTTTCATATTTTTTCATATTCATCGATACTTTTTGAGAGTTATTTGCAATATTTTTAAGTTGTTGGAAATTTTTAAGGGTGTTAATGAGCTTACCACTGTAGGTACTTATTACAATTTTTTATTTGAAGATTAAATTTTACGAAACATTACTAAATATGACTTTATGACAAGATGCATTAAATATCCCCAAATTAAGCAATGCTTTAACTATCCCAAAACATGCTCTACTTTGCATTTAAAAGTACTTTGTTCATTGTGTTTTTTCTTTGTGAATCGATTTGGCTTGCTTCTTATCAAAACCCACATATAATCAATCTCCCATCATGGCACTTATCCCAACTTCCCTGGTATCGCCTTTCCATTGTCTGAATATTTCTAGTGAAATCTTTCACCATGTCTTCACTTACATCCCCCAAATTCTCTCAAAAAAAAGTTCAAATGCGCGATTGTAAATAACGCACCTTTAATGACATACGCACCCAATTTTATATAACAATCAATGAGCCATTTTTTATCCAGCTGTTGTAATTTGGATCTTTACAAATTCCTAAAAACCTTCCCACGTTACGGAATGCACACCATGCATTATTTTCAATTCTGCTCATCTTTTCCTTCAATTAAGGATTTAAAGCATATTTAAGATTTCAATGAACTCATCATCTTCTAGAAAAGAAGAGAAAAACCTGATATATTATATATATATATATTATATATTATATATATATATATATATAAATATATATATATATATTATATATATATATATATATATATATTAATATATTTATATATTATATATATATATATATATATATATATATATATATATATAAGTAGCTGCCTACATATATTTGAGGAAACATTCCTTTTCTGTTATTTTATATATGCTCATGACTTGTAAAACTCACTGTTTACTTACAGAAGGTGTGGTGAAGGTATAGGGTAGTTTTCATTATGAGGAATTTGGGTTCTGGATGAGGGAATATCCGGGTATATGTGGAAGAGATTGCCTTTCCTTACCTTTCCATATTGTGTAATATTTCACCTGCAGAAAGTGGCAGTCATCGATAGTGATTTCGTTGTCTCTCGCCATATTCTGGAATAGGCAAAGGCATTGCGTTTCTTGTTTGTCCTCTTAGCCATCCTTCTAGGGTGTTTTTGCAACTTCCACATATAATGAGGTGCCCAATGCTTTTCTTAATCACCAATAGGCATTACAAAGTAGAGCCTGTACGCTATTCAATACTTGTTTCATCACAATTTTGGTGGATTTGGCGTAAGAACGAGCATAATATCCACTAAACATAACAGATGATAAGAAAAGGAATAGTCTCACAATGACGAATTATACAAATGTTCTTATTAAGTAATACAAAAACTATAAAGATTAACGTATCTTTAACCTGAATAATATGAATTCGTTTACAGGTATAATATTAATATATATATATAGGATAGTAGTATAGTATAGGTATATATATAGTTATAGTGTATATATAATAATATAAATAAATAAAGGAACTTTATAAAATAATTAGGTATATATATGTAATATATTATAATAAGTTTCTAAGCATGGGCGAATCCCCACAAAACACTTAATTGGCAATGGACTTTACTCAGTGCGATGACGGGAGCGACCCTACCAAAATGAGAAGATGTTTATATGTCTGTATTTTATCCGTCGTACATAATAAACGTGTCGATGCTAGAGACAACTCAAACATATGGAATCTGGCATAAAAAACTTATAAAAAAAAAAACAATAAAAAATTGAAGAAACAAAAAATATAAAAAAATTTTTGTTACATTGTGTAATAAACTTTGTTTCGATATATAAAAGGTTTTATGAGGAATTTCTTAAGCTAGCTGGAAATCCACAAGAATGGCATCTCCGACGTGTACCAATTCTAGAATGCATATAAATGGCATAACGAGGAGCTTGCCAGGGTTGAACAAAAAAAAAAAAAAAAAAAAAAGATTCAACAGAAGTGGAAGCCGCGCTATCAGAAACCCCTGGAAACGATTTTGATAGTGATGATGGTGGCTTTTCAGCAAATAAACCTACTGAAGATGAAGAGAATTTGGATATGTTACTTTGTTAAGTTCATAGCCAAAATTGCATTGACATTCTCATTCACCTTCAAGAAATCCCACCAAGAAACCTCATCGAAAAAAATTTGAAGAGACAGCTTGACAAGCATAGTTTATTCAAATTTTCAATCTGTGAAGAGGAGATGAAGCTCTACAGAAACATGGGATGCTGCCTTACAGAAGCAGATCATTTCATGTGGGGGCATGAAATGAGCCAAGGTTTTCATTATTTCAGTGCTTACAAGCAAATATTTTCAGTCCCTCCCTCATCAGTCAGAGCGAGCGTATTTTTAGTGGTGGGTGGAAAGTAAACACCCCAAAAAGAACAGGCTCTCGCCAGATTGCTGAAAAAGCTTAATGTTTTTGCATCACATTTTGAGAATTTAAATCTAAATTTAATGATATCTATCTATCTTTATCTTAAGGAGTATTATTATTACTATGTCATGCTTGATAATAGCGTTTTTTTTATTTTGTCTTTTCAGCTGATTAATTAAGGTATCTTTCATTATTTTTATTCTTTATATTGTAGCCAGTTAAAGAATTTTCTTATAAATTGTAAAAATGTTAAAACATAAAACCAGTAGCTAAACTTGTTAATACTTACGGAAAATGGAATGGAATATTTTTTGAAAAACACAAACATATAAAGTTTTTAATATTATATTTTCAATTATTATTACTTTTAGATACTATTTTAATTTATAAAATAAATACACCTGGGCACAACCAAATATGAAATAAATAACTAAGTATTGGTTGTACAGGGAATGCAATCCTGAGTTGCCTAGAAGTACATAAATGTTCTATCTTATTACTGTGTATTAAAGTATCGGTATCGGTACCTAAAAAAATAGAGTATCAGTATCGGCCTCTTTTCTGGTATCGGTACATCCCTACTTCAGACATTACTTTACTGACACAATCTACCTTTCTCCAGTCTCCCAGCAGGTCGATTCCCAGCACACTCACCACCATACATCCACTAAACCAATTGACTATCATCCATCCTCTCCATATGACCAAACCATCTCAATGTACTTACGTTAATTTTCTCATTTACGCTTATCTTCACACCACACAACTCCCTAATGCGTTCATTCCTCATTTTAATCAATTTTCACACCTACACATTGTACCTTAGATCATCATTTCCCAAATGCGGAGTCTTGACCCGGCAGTTGGTCATGAAAAGCAAGATGCAGGGTTGCAGATAAACTTTACGAAAGATACAAAAATGTTATTTTAAAAAATCTATTTAAGATAAGCGCCTAACTAGTTTTTAATATATATATATATATATATATATATATATATATTATATATATAATATAGTATATATATAAAATATTATATATATATATATTATATATATACTTATAAAAATATATTATATATATATATATATATATATATATATATATATAATATAATATATATATATATATATATATATATATATATATATATTATATATATATATTATATATATTATATATATATATATAATATATATATAGTATATATATATATACCGATAATATATATATATATATATATATATATATTATATAATATATATATATATTATATATACTATATATATATATATATTATAGATATATTATTAATATATATATAATATATATATAGTATATATATATATATATATAATGCATTCCAGGTCAAATCATATAGTGCATAACACCAATCGGTCTTAGATTCTGCAGGCAAAAACAATTTTTGTGGGTGACACTAACAATAAACAGTTAAGTGACATTCGGCCAAGCACGAGTTCTCGGAGTGGCACTAACAAACGACCGCATGATGTGTTGTCCATTACACACACAAAAAAGAGGAGAACATCCTATATTCGACAGTATTCTGAGGATTATATAAAATTTGGTTTCATGAAAGGTGCTGATGAAAGACCATTGTGTGTTATTTGTTATGCAACACTATCAAATGAGTCCATGAAACCTTCAAAGTTGAAACGTCACTTGGAATCAAAACATCCGAACTTCAATAATAAGCCAATTGATATTTTTTTTATAAATAAAAAGAAAGACTTAATTGCTAGCAAGACCATGTCTTCAGATTTTTCTCCGGGTTCTTTGTCTAAAAATCTAGTTATGGCTTCTTATGAAATATCCCAATTAATTGCTGAAACTGGGTATCCACATACAGTTGCGAAAAACTTAATAGTTCCAGCAATGAAAATATTGCCATCTCGAATATGCGATGAACAACAGCAAAAACAAATTAATATGTTATCTCTCTCCAATAACACATTGAAGCGTAGAATAGTGGAAATAGCAAATAATATCGAAGAAACTGTTGTTGGTCACTTAAAACAGTGCAGTTTTTTTTTTCTCTTCAAGTTGATGAAAGTACAGACATATTAGACAATGCCAATTTAATGTGTTTTATGAGATATGACTTTGAGAATACATCAAATGAAGAATTTCTATTTTGCAAGCCATTGAAAACAAGAACAGCAGAAGAAATTTATAACTTGATTGACACTTACATCAATCGAAATGACATTGACTGGAAAAAATGTGTGGGCCTGAGCAGCGATGGTGCCGGCGCAGTGTCAGGCGTTCGTGCGGAGCTTTTTCCAAAAATAAAAGCTAGGGCACCAGAATGTTTATGGGTGCATTGCAGCATACACAGAGAAGCCTTGGTCATAAAAAAATGCCATTGCTTTTGCATACTTTGCAAGAGAGCATAAAATTTATAAATTTTATTAAACATCGTCCCTTGAATTCAAGGTTATTCACTGCATTATGTAAAGAAATGGGTAGTGAACATGAACATCTTCTTTTACATTGCGAAGTACGATGGTTATCTAGAGGGAATGTTTTGAAGAGACTTTTTGAAATGAGAAGAAGTTTTAATGTTTTTAAACCAACATCCCCCAACAGCTAAGGATGCAATATTTGAATTTAAAGATAGTTTTAGTGATGTTAATTGGTTGATTAAGTTGTCCTACCTTTGTGACATTTTTGATTTTTTAAATAAATTAAATCTTTCGTTACAAGGCAATAATGTAACTGTATTTAAAGTACAAGAGAAGATGGAAGCTGCAATTAAAAAGCTATGTTTGTGGACCCATCATGTGGAAACAGGAAATTATAATGCTTTTATGAAGCTAACTGAAGTGCAAAAAGAGTATAATATTAGTTCCATGCCTGATGAAATTTCAGTTGCTCTCAAGGAACATCTGATAGGATTGCAGACAAATCTGAAGGAATATTTTCCTCCAATTCATCGGAACAAATCATGGATAGGAAACCCTTTCATAATTAATATAGAATCGAAGACAGAATTTTTGGATTCAGATATTGAATCCATAATTAAACTGTCTTGTGATACAGTGCTTAAAGACAGCTTCGACAAAATACCATTGATGGATTTTTGGCTATCCTGTCGCCAAGAGTATCCATTTTTGGCACAAAAGGCAATAAAGTTTCTAATGCCTTTTGTCACAACTTACAAATGTGAAACAGCCTTCTCGACACTTGTTTTCCAAAAAAATAAATACAATTGGATTTCGAACTAGATTAAGAATAAAATTGTCATCTTTTTCTGCAAACCTAAAATTCCTAGTTGACGAGAAACAGCATCACACCTCCCATTAATACTTTTTATTGTTTTACATTTTTGTAAGTATTTTTAATACTTTAATAATGAATGAAATATCTTTGAACTTTAAAATTTGTTTCATTTTACCAATAGCCTTAAAAAATTTCATGAAGTAGTCACAAAGGAAAAATTATGAAAATAACCGGGTCACGAAAAAAAAATTGGGAAATGCTACCTTAGATCTATACCTATTATTCCATACCATAGTAGTGAAACTATACATTAACACAGGTCGCAACATACCCTCATGCAAAACCCTACACACTCAAGACTTAGTCCCTTTACATCCACCAAGGATTTAATTTCACCGGCCCCCCGTCCTACCATTCACAACTTTCCTATTACACTCTGCATCATATTTTCTCTTTTCATCCAACATATGTCCTAAATAAATATTTAAACTCAGACAATTGTTCCAGTTACTCCCCATCTAAAATAACTTCACACTGTAGACTCCCCATCATTCACTACCATAACCTTGCTTTTATTTACATTTACTTTCAAACCCCCCCCCCTTTTACACACCATACCAGACCCCTCCACCAATCCTCTCAAACTCTTCAGATTTGCCGCACAAAACCAAATCATCCGCCTATATCAGGTAGGGCACCCTCCACTCTCTTCCATTCTCCATCATTCTAACACCTTCCCCTGCCACCCCCACCTCTAATTCTTTCATAACCCCATCCATATACAAATTGAATAACCAAGGAGATATACATCTTCACTTCATTATTAATATTAAACCAATCACTTTTGACTCCATTTATTCTTACACAAGCTTCACTAT
>JABUQX010031601.1:0-15000 GCA_015478945.1 Trachelipus rathkii | reverse complement strand
TTTCATCCATCGTAAAACCTAAATATTTAAACTAGCATACTTGTTCCAATTGATCGCCATCCAACATGATTTCACAACGCGGACTTTCCTGTCCCACTAAAATCATCTTACGCTTATCTGCATATCTTTGAAACCCTTCCTTTTACACACCCTGCCAATCCTCTCAAATTTTCTTCAGATTTGCACACATTACCAAATCTAGCAGCGTTACAATAAGCAGGGCCCAATACACTTTTTTCCATTCTCTATCAGTCCAACACTTTCCCCTACCACCCCTACCCCTTCTTTCATCACCCCATCCATATTCAAGTTAAATAGTCATGGAGACATAACACATCCCTGTCTCACTATTAATATTAAATCATTCACTTCCCACTAAATTTATTCTTACACAAGCTTCACTATCAACCTACTTTTGATTCCATTCAGAAGCCTACCACCAACACCATATATCACTAACACCTGCCATAAAGCTTCCCTATTAATCCTGTCATAAGCCTTTTGCAAGTCCATAAAACCTAAATACAATTTATTCTTCTCTCATTTTCTCATACATTTATTTCAATGTGAAAATTTGATCCACACATTCCCTACCGCATTTAAATGCACCTTGTGTTTCACCAATAAGTTACTCAACGCATACTTTCAACCAAATCATCAGCATATATCTTCCCTACAACACACAGTAAACTAATTCCCCTACAGTTCCCCTTATCTCCCTTACCCTTATATAAGGGTACTATTACTATTCTCCTTCAATCCTTCGGATTACCTTCCACATATGCTTTGTCACATCACACAACTTTCATATCCAGTCGAGCCCATTCTCGCCTCCATTCTTGATCATTTCACCAGTAATTTAATATATACCTGCTGATTTACAATCCTTCATCTTTCTCAATCTGTACATTACCTCATTCTCCTACCTATTATTTCCTTTAAATAAAACCCATAATAATTTACTTTATAAAATAAAAAAAATCAATTTTCATTATATTTGAGATGACTTTTATCTCACATTATTTGAAGTAAATGCTTGCAGAATGCAAAACCTATTTTATAAATTGACTTTTGTTTATATAATTTTTACATTTTTGCTTTATACAGGCCCACAGTAGCAAGGAATTCGTGGGTGAGAAAAGTTCCAGTCTCAGAAGTGAAAATAATTTATGGACGCCCCAAGATTCAATTAGACAAAACCATTGTGGAGATATATTTCCTAGTGGAAATATTGGAACAAGTTCTAATTTTAAAAGCGAAGAGTTGAAAAATCAAATACAGGCAAATAGTATAAGCAATTTTAAATGTTCTTATTGCAGTTATGAATGTAATTTAAAATCAGATTTAAAAATTCACCAATTGAAATATAGTAATTTAAAGCTATTTAAATGTCCTGACTGTAGCTATGAGTGTAATGACAGAAGTAACCTAAATAGACACAAGTTAAGACATGGAACTTTTAAATTATTCAAATGTACCGAGTGCGTCTATGAATGTAATGAAAAAGGAAACTTAAAAAGACATATGTTAACACATGCAGATACTAATTGTTTCCAATGTTCTGACTGCGATTACCAATGTAAACAAAAAGGAAACTTGGAGCGACACATGTTGAGGCACAGGAATTCAAAATTATTTAAATGCGGTGAGTGTAGCTATGAATGTAATCATAAAGAAAGCTTTAAAGCACACTTGTTAAGTCATCAAAATATAAAGCTATTTAAATGTTCTGAGTGCAACTATGAGTGTAATCAGAAAGGAAGCTTAAGAAAACACATGCTATCACACGCAAAAACTAAATTATTTCACTGTTCTGAGTGCAACTATGGATGTAATCAGAGAGGAAACTTAGAAAGACACATGTTAAGGCATGGAAATGTGAAATTATTTAAATGTTCTGAATGTAGCTATGAATGTAATCATAAAGAAAGCTTAAAATCACACATGTTAAATCACAAAACATAATAAAATATTTCAAATGCCACGAGTGTTAGTTATGAGTGTAACCAAAAAGGAAGCTTAAAGAAACACAAATTGTACATGGAAAAATAAAATTATTTTAATGTTCCGAGTGTGCAACTATGAATGTAATGTGAAAGGGAACTTAGTTCATTGCAGGATGTTAACACATGGGAAAATGGATTTAAGTTTCTGCTCCACTGATGATGTAATCATAAAAGAAGTCTTAAAAATCCCACATATAAATCATAAAAAATATAAATATTTAAATGCAGATTATTTTAATTCATCAGTGTAAACTTAAAGGAAATTTAAAGAAACACATGTTGTCACATGGAAATATAAAATTATTTAAATGTTCCGAGTGCAGCCATGAATGCAATGCGAAAGAGAACCTACTTAGACACATGTTAACA
Organism: Trachelipus rathkii; assembly: GCA_015478945.1. Taxonomy (NCBI): domain Eukaryota; kingdom Metazoa; phylum Arthropoda; class Malacostraca; order Isopoda; family Trachelipodidae; genus Trachelipus; species Trachelipus rathkii. The sequence continues at coordinate 12,625 of JABUQX010031601.1, read as the reverse complement.
CATGGAAATAGAAAATTATTTAAATGTTCTGAATGTAGCTATGAGTGTAATCAAAAAAGAAGCTTAAAAGTACATTTGGAATCGCATATAACTTTAAAAGTCGAAGTCTAGAAAACCCCCAATTTTTAAGGTTAAAGAAAATGATGTTCCTATTAGATCACACTTAGTTCCTGTTAGAAAAAATGAAAACCATGCCTCGTTGATTGAAAATATGTGACCATTATCCCACAGAATTCAGTCCGAAGCTCATGAAACTCAAGAAAATTAAAGAAATGCTGTAGATAATTTCTTGCTAATTTTGTATAAATGATTCAAAATTGAGAAGACTGATATACTGTTGTAGACTTTAAATATTTTTATTTTTTTTAAATGACATCGCTAGGGAATTCAGATTAAACTAAGGCATTATTAAAGTTTTGAACAAGGTGTGTATTTAAAGAACTGAAGTAAAAATAAGATGGTAGCTCAAAATAAGAAACTGACAAACCAAATAAAATTAATAAATAAGTTAAATATATGGCAAAAGAGAGAAGAGAATCATGACACCGTGAAATGACCACCATAAATTTGCAAAGTAGAGCATTAGAAGGAGGTACTGGAGAGATTACATAGATTCAGCTGTCTTTGTGACAGGGTTGCGAGAATGGTGCTACTTGACTGATGTAATGGATGTGAGGAGTATGTGGATGGAACACACTGAAAATCTATAGAGAAATAATAGAGGTGTTAGGTGTGGGTTTGATGGTGTAAGGAGAAAAGTGAGGTGTTGGATGAGGATATTGGTAGAGAGAAAGTTAAGAACGTTAAATGGTCACGTAAGATGGCTGAGTCGTCGACATGATAAAGACGGAGCGTAATGTGATTGATTGGAGTTGGAAGTTGTGTTAACAAAGCGTTTATGGAGGGTATAGTTCCGAAGGATTGGAGGAGAGCAATAATAGTACCCTCATATAAGGGTAAGGGAGATAAGGGGGATTAGTTTGTGTGTGAAAACATATATGCTGGTATTTTGGTTGAAAGAGTACGTTGAGTGACTGATTGGTGAAGAACAAGGTGCATTTAGATGTGGTAGTGGATGTGTAGATCAAATCCTCACATTGAAACAATGATTGAAAAAAAAGAGAGGAGAAGAAGAAGAATAAATTGTATTTAAGTTTGATGGACTTAAATACAGGATTAACAGGGAAGCTCTGTGGCAGGTGTTGGTGATATATGGTGTTGGTGGTAGGCTTCCGAGTGCAATTAAAAATATTAATGACTATAGGGAAGTATGTGTAAAAATAGTTAAAAGTGAATGGTTTAATAGTAGTAGTCGAGTGAGGCAGAGATGTGGCATGTCTTTGACTATTTAATTTGTATATGGATGGAGTTATGAAAGAATTAGAGGTGAGGGTTATAGGGACAGGTGTTAGACTGATGGAGAATGGAAGAGAGTGGAGGGTACCCTGCTTATTACACGCTGATGAATTGGTTTTGTGTGGTGAATCTTAAGAAAGTTTGGGGGAGGGGGGGTTGAAAATAAATGTAGATAAGAGTAAGGTGGTGATGATGGTGGGTGGAGAGAATCCGCAGTTTGAAAACATGTTGGATGGTGAGCAACTGAAACGAGTAATCTTGAATTTAAATGTTTCGACTATATGTTGGATGAAAAGGCATTGGAGTATTCAATGTAGTAAGGAAGTTATTAGTGTTAGGAAGGTTGATGGTGCTATAAAATTTTTGAAGTCTTGACGGCGCTATGTATCTGCATGATGATATGTTGCTACCAGACTTAATGTATAGTAGCGAAACTATGGTGTGGAATAAGAGGTACTGAAATAAGATGTAATTTGTTCAGGTGGATAATCTAAGAGGCTTGTTTAAGTGTGAGAAGAATTGATAAAGTGAGGAATGAACGTATTAGGGAGCTGTGTGGTGTGATGAAAGTGTAAATGAGATAATAAATGAGAAGTAAGATTGTTTGGTCTTATGGAAAGGATAGATGATGGTCCTTTGGTTGAGCGGATGTGTAGAAGTGAGCGTGTTGGGAATCGACTGGCTGGTAGAGGCCTAAGAACACGTGGATCGAGTCTATAAAAGCTTGTCTGAAGGAAAGGAATGTGAACTCAGCAGAAGCGAGAAGAATGATGCATAATAGGAGTAAATGGCGTAGTTGTGTGAGGGGACAGAGTTGTAAGCCTGGCCCAAGAGATGAACCCTCACATTGACGAGACACCATAGTTAGGGTCTGTCGCGTCTTAATCTTAAACTGATTTTTTATAATAATAACAAAATCGGCAAGTTTTTTAAGTCTATAAGGAAAGACTTCCTACACCTTTTTGCTCATTGGTGATATATAAATATAATTGCGGTGTTTCCTTCCGGATTTTGGAACAATTGAATCACGCCCCCCCCCCACATCTCACGTCTACACTTACAATTGTATATACTTTATACCTACTGTGACTTTAGGTATTGGATTAACTGTCCAACTTCATTGTGGTTTTATAATTATAATGCTTCTATTTTTACTGATATTTAAAAAATACAAATATTTTTATTTATTTTTCCACACACCACCTGAAATTCTCTCGCGCCCCTCAAACTAAGAATCTCTAATAATAATAAAGTAATAATAATAATAATTATTATTATTATTTCGATTACATTTAAAGCTTCTATTTTATTTAGTATATTTTGGTTCTGTAGGGGCATTGAACCGCATTAGACTTAGGTCTGGTTAGGGCAGGTGTTTTTACATATAAATTTTTATCTTTATTTAAAGATTGGTTCAAGCATTTTATTAGAGATTGTAATATAATTATTGTGAATTGTTTTATATTAAATATAATAAATTCTAGTTTTGATTATTCCAAAGATTATTTTAGTCAAATCTCTGATCAAAGTCGTCACATTTATCAAGTCGTTTGGTAAAAAGTTGTACATTTTATTTTTAATAGTCATACTTTTTTTAAGTCATGCCTCTTCTAGGTGGAAATTACTTTAAAATTAAAATTAAAGATAGCAAAATTACATTTTTGCATCATATGCATGCCTGAAAGTTTCAGGGTTACTACGAGGTTTCCGATCTGATTAGCAACATTCTTGAAAAAACTCTCATATAAAGACTTCTTAGTTATATTTATTTGTGTGGTGAATCTGGAGAGTTTAAGAGGATTGGTAGAGATATTTGGCAGGGTGTGTAAAAGGAAGGGTTCGAGAGTAAACGTAGATAAGAGTTAAGGTTATGGTTGTGAGTGAGGACAGTTCTCGGTGTGAAGTTATGTTAGATGGTGAGCAGCTGGAACAAGTGTTTGAGTTTAAATGTTTAGGATATATGTTGGATGATGCAGAGTGTAGTAGGAAAGTTGTGAACGGCAGGAAGGTGGCTGGTGCAATTAAAATCGTTGGTGGATGTAAAGGGGACTAAGTCTTGAGTGCGCTAGGGTCTTACATGAGGGTATGTTGTTACCTGTGTTAATGTATAGTAGTGAAACTATGGTCTGGAATAAGAGGTATAGATCTAAAGTTCAATGTGTTCAGATGGACAATCTTAGGGGCGTGCTAGGTGTGAAAAGAATTGATAAAATGAGGAATGAACGTATTGGAGAGTTATGTGGTGTGAAGAAAGGGGTAAACGAGAGAATAAATGAAAGTATGTGAGATGGTTGGTCATGTGGAAAGGATTAATGACAGTCGGTTGGTGTTAAGCGGAGTATAGTGGTGAGCTGTGTTAAGGAATCGACGGCTGAGAGAGACCGAAGCAAAAAAGTGGATAGAGTCAGAAAGGAATGTCTGCGAGAGAAATGCGGTTTGGCAGAGCGAGAATAAAGGTTGGCATAATAGGATGTGAATGTTGGGTTTTGTAGGAGGTATGGTGTGGCCCACCTGGCGCCAGTGGGATGAAACCCTACACTTGGACGATATGCACATAGTGATGGTCCATACGCGTCCCTGAAGCTCTAGGGTGGATTTTTATAACGTGCGACGATTCTCACTATAAGGTTTGATGGGGCGTAGGCTGGGCTTCTTTTTCGAACCTGTGTCATACTCTTATCTACTACTACTCTTTTCCGATGCATGTCACGCAAGCTACCCCCAGTTCTTGCCGGAAAAGAGTATATATACGCGTATTCATGTGTGTATTATATATATATATATAATATATATATAGCTATATATATATATATTAATATATATATATATATATAATATAAATTATATAAATATAATATATATATATATATATATATATTATATATATATATATATAATATATATATATATATATATATATATTAATATATATATATATATATAAATATTCCTTTTTTTGTCCCAAGACTGGGAGTAAGGTTGCGTGACAAGCAATCGGTATAAAGAAAAGCAGTAGCAGAATATGGACAAAAGTCGAAAAGAAAGCCCAGCCTTACCGCCCCCTCTGTACATTAATTAGTAAGAACTCGTTCTGCAGTCAGTAAATATACCACCCTGGTAGACGTCATCAGGAGACCGCGAAGTGAGTATTCCTCACGTATAAGGTTAAATCGTCAAGTGTAGGATCATCCACTGGCTCAGTTGTAGTAGCTTCAACAACCATTAACCCCACTTACAATACAACCCCGCCATTCTTTACCTCCAACCTTGCCACCTTTCTTCTCGCCTCTTGCCAAACTCACATTTCTCTCCTGCAACATTCCTTTAACGGATCTACCTAATCCACTTTTTTCCTTCTGAGTTTATATTCTTCCTCACAAGTCCGGCGGTATTTCATCCAAACACACTCACCACTATATATACATCCTGCATATTAACCAATTACGGACTACATATCTACCTTTCCAAATGACTCCAACCATCCTCGACAACTATTCATATTATTCTTCTCGTTTACCCTTTCTTCACATTACCACAACAACTCTATTCTAATACGATTCATGTCTCTCATATATATTCAAAGTGTACTTATCACAATCCCATAGCACATGCTCTCCCCTAATGATGTGCGCATCTGCGAAAACACAATATGATACTCTTATAAATTTCAAACACCTATGTATGCTACTATTTCTCCCATATCATTGCCAACCATAAGTGACTTACACTACTATATTACATAATCATCTAAATTAGGAGTCATATCAACAATAACAACCTCTACGCAAGACGGATACACTAGCTTCATCCGTTCAGAGACTTAGTCCTTTTACATTCACCAAAACGTACGATAATTAATTAATTTAATTGCACCAGTAACTTTCCTGCCATTCACAAACTGTTCCCACTTACACTCTTGCATTCATCCGTTCCCTTACTCATTCCTTAACACATTACCTCTAGAAAATATTTTAAACTTCACCACTTGATGTCCGGCTGTCTCACCAATGCTAACATAACTTAACTACTGTACCGGGTTCTATCCTCACTCATAACCATATGGATATCCCCTCTACTCATACGTATCGTTACTTTCAAAACACTTCCTTTTACACAACCCGTGCCTAAATCTCGTTCTACGAATCTCCTCAAACTCGCTTCAGAATTCGCCACAAAGAACCAAATCATCCGCACATAATAGTTAGGTCACCCTCCACTCATCTCCATCATTCTAACCATTTCCTGCACCCCACCTTCTAATTCTTGCATAACCCCAATCCATATATAAATTGAATAACCGGAGACATAACAAACCCTGTCTCACTCCGCACTAATACTAACCCAATCACTTTCACCACCATTTATTCTTACACACGCCTCACTATCCTCATGCCATACTTTTGATTTCCATTCAGAAGCCTTACTCACCACCACCATATATCCACTAATACTGTTCCATAGAGCTCCGCGATTTTAACTTTGATACGTCCTGTTTGTGACATAATTTGCGAGTGAATAATCGCAATAAATACAAACTCTATTATTCTTCTCTCTCAATTTGTTTCTCAATTTAATATTACTCTTTTCCACACTTATCGCTATACTACCACACTCCTAAATAGCACCTTGTTCATTCACCATATAAGTCTCTTCATCTCTCACATGTGCTCAATATATTTTCTCCGAATCTCAATACAATAACACTCCGAGCATGTATCTTCCCTCACTCACTTCAACTCAAGCGTAAATTCCATTATTTATAACCCCTATATAATTATTCTTACAGTTCCCCCTTATTCTCACCTCATCATACATTTAAGGTACTAAGAGTTATACATTGTCCTCCTCCAAATCTCTTCTATAGGATACGGTGAGTATCCTCCGACTAAACGCTTTATTACACAACTTCCATATTTCAATCAATCACTGATCAATTTACGCTCCTTCGTTCTTGATCCTATGACCTCGAAGAAATATCAACCTCTCTTATGTTAATTCTTCATCTCTTATTTACTCTAGCAGATTTACCATAATATATATATATATATATATATATAGATATAATATATATATAATATATATATATATATATATATATATATATATATATATATATATATAAATAGTATTATATATTATTATATTATAGATATATATAATATATATATATATATATATATATTATATATATTATAATATATATATATATATATATATATATATATATATATATATATATATATATATATATATATATATATATAAATATATATATTGATATATATATATATATATATATATATATATATATATAATAGTATATATTAGTATATATATATATATATTATATATATATATATATATATATATATATATATATATATATATATATTATATATATATATATATATATATATATATATATATATAATATAGATATATATATAATATATATATATATATATATATATATATATATATATATATATATATATATGATCACTTACCAAACTATAAACGCTAACCAAAATATACCTCGGGGATACTTAAAAAAAAAACCTGAAATCTCAAACCTGATCAAAAAAACCAAGTTAATTTAAAAAAAACACCGCAAACTTCAATAAGCAATTAACCCTTGCTCCCATAAATGTTGTACCTGCACTGGGCCTGTTCAGACTTAGGAAGCGAAGAATATAAATTCAGGTCATAGCACGAGAAACTAAAGTTCGAATAAAATAAATAAAAAAAATAATTCTTTTAATAGTAATATATATAAGGAGAGATTTGCACTGGCCATGAAACAAAGGTATCATAAACTTCACCCCCCCCCCAAATAATAAAAAAAAAAAAAAAAAAAATAATAAACCTGTAAAAAAATATAAGAATCAACGTCTAAGAGAAACATTAAATTTTAAAAATATTTATATATTATAAAATGAATTGTCATCCATTCTCTACATAAAAAAAAAAAAAAAATTATAAAAAAAGACGGGTCATGTTAATCATGTAAACAACCACTCAATATTAAATGGGAAATCGCATAAAGTGTCGTACTTATAACTGCTAAAAAATCAAAAACTTCAAAAATAACACTGTAAAAAAGTACATTTTATGTACATATTTAAAACATGGGTTTCATTATACTATGGTTAAATAAATATACAAATATAATTATAAATTATATAGAAAATGACTAAGCATAATATTAATATATTTATATAAGCTTTAAGGTCAAATAAACTTTTAATGTAGGACTATTCGAAATATGAATATTCATCACAGCCATAGTCAACCTTAAAGAAATAATTTTACTTTATATTAAAAAATATTTTTATCTGGATAATATTAATTAATTCTGACTTTAAGCAAAATTACGTTGACTTTATACTAATAAAAATCAAAATTATCATAAGCACCAATTACTAGTATTTTCTTGTCCTAACGTGACACTCAATTTTTAATAAATTATCTAGATTTACATTATCAATGTCATTAAATTGAGACGGTGATAATTAGAAACATTTTACGATGCAGGAAAGCTTATTTAGTTCATTTTCTCGCAATAACTGCTATTCAAGCAAGGTTGTATATAATATATATATGTGGCCATAAATTTAAATATTTTGTAAGACTCTTTCCGTGAAAAACATGTACGGTAAATTCCTCTCAACACGAGCATCATTATCACATATGAATTGAAAAGTAATCTTATATTCAAACTCGGGCACAGCCTACATTTTCCTTTGATAAATACATAGATTTATTTATTTATAATAATTTGATTCGTTTGTGTAAATGGTAAGTAATACGCTCCTAATCACATATTGATCATCACGACACCGATATACCTCTTACCGGTTGGGTATACAGACGAACTAGAAGATATAATATGAAAATATTGAATTATAGCGGCCAGCTAAACTTAGAGAGGACATGTATTATTTAACTACAAGCCACCAAGAGGAATTTGAGAAAGAGCTGAGGTCTAATCACTGTAATTAAACTCACAATAATATAATGTATACTTTTTACATCAAATGATTCAACCAAACAGCAGATTTTAATATTACGGGTTATACAACTATGCTTTTTTAATTTAATATTAAGTAATTATGTCCTGTCGAGTGCAGAAAAAAATTAAATATAAATAAATATTAAAAAAAAAAATATTAATAAAATACATAAAACCTAAAATAATAAATATTTTATATCAATTGGGGCGAAATCTGCGCTATCGTAAGAAAGGTGGAGAGTTAGGTGGGGGTAGGAGGAATATATCAAATATAATCCTAAAGATTTCTCTCTCAAGGTATCTCATCATGAGAGAGTAAAAGATATTTCGTTAGATGTATTTTTAATATAAGAATCAAAGATAAAACAAAAATGAATGGCCTAAAGTATAAGTAAAGTTGGATTCAAGCGTATAAAAAGATTGCTTAAAGTTTAGAACAATCGATAGGTATATATATATAATATTATATATTATAATATATATATATATATATTATATATAATATATAGTATATATTTATTAATATATAATACTTATATATATATATTATATATATAGTATATATATAATATATTATAATATATATATATACTATATATATATATATATATATATAATATATATTAATATATATATATATATATATATATATATATTATATATAATATAAAAATATCTTTTTATCTCAATCTTGGGAGAGATGTTGTCTTGTTTAACACAAGAAGGATAAGTAGTTTGCCAAACGACTTATCGATTTATATTTAACCTAAAATAATATCAGCTTAAGAATATATATAATAATCATTCAATAACATTGGAAATACCAATAACGTGAGGTATTTGTGCATTGAATGCAAAGAACAACTGGAGAGTAAGAGTGTGATTGAGTGAACCTTGGTCCATGAGTGCTGTAAAAGTGCTATTGTTTATGGCCATATTTAATACACTTTTGTAGTAAAGTAGACTAAACCACTAGAAACGCCTTCACAAAAGTAAAGATAATTATTAACACCAACTTTGACTTTCAGCTTTTTGGAAATTAGGTTAAAATATCATCTTAATTTTAGAATGAAATTCTCAGTAGTAACTGTAATAAAAGCTTCCAGCACAATTTTTGGATAACTTTCAAAAGTTCTGCACTTCTATCAACTTTCGTCTCAGCAAAGTTGCGACTCTTGAATTTGAGTTTAATAGTAGCAAATTTACCTTGTTCTGCTTCAACATTTGCATCCTTTCGACTAATTTGATCATCTAGAAACTTTTCAAATTCATCTTCTAAAGCTTGCTGAAGATTGGCTACCATAGGTAGAAGTTTGACTATTAGACCTTCTATCATGTTGTCAACATTTCTACTTTTCTTCTTTATTACTTTTAGGTTCAAGAATGACGAACTATAATCAAAATTTACCCCATCTTGTTTCGATGATTCAGTAATGACACTTGTCTTAGGATAAAGTCAATTTGGGTTTGTAGAACGCTGCAACTTTTTCGCCCACAATAGTTACCAAGTTGTCAGAGCAATGCAATTTTTTCAACCATCACTTAAATAGCTAACTGGAAATGGTCTGTCAGCATTACACAATGAGTTGTTGTGGTATATTTTCTAAAGGCAACTTGAAGTAGTCTCACGACGGACAACAGGGTAAATGAACTCTAATTGTCAAAATGTTTTGGTGAAAGTGGTTGTGTGGTGATTTTTTACTTTTTAAAGCTCATATTCTCATAATTTAGTTTTTTAGTCATTTCAGGGAGATTAGCATCTCCAAGAAGGAAAAAAACAAAACAGAAATATTAGTAGAAAGTAAGTAGGATATTCTTCTTCCTTAATCTCTTCCCACTACAGTTCAACATTTGCCACTTAATTCAATCATCTATTGCTATGGGATGGGTTGATAATATTAGGAAGGGGGTTAGGGACTGGGATGGAAAGAAAAATTAGTTGTAATAAATATTGAGTATTATATATATATAATATATATACTAATAATATAATTATATATATATATATATTAATATTATAATATATATATCTATAATATATGTAAATATATATATATATATAATATATATATATTATAGATAATATATATTAATATAAATTATATAATATATATATAATATATAATATATATGGTAATTCTTCTTAATGGGAAGGTAAAGAATTACTGCCTCTCCGGGATTGAACCACGCGTCATGTTGCGATATGAGGACAATAAACCCGATACTTACAACATGGAACCATCCTCCAACCCAAAAAGTTGGATTTAAAAACAGTTATTAAAGCAACCGAGCCCCCTTCATAGAGCGACACACCAGGTGTTCCATGAGCATTCCTAATATCCCTCAGTCTTATTCTAATTGTAGTTGTTAATATAACCCTCGCGACTTAGGTAGTTGCCCAAATTATACGCCCAAAGTTATTACTCGTGGGGTCATTAATTTTTGCCCATCACCATAATATTTTATATATATCTTATTTTTATATAGTTTTTTAACCACCACTTCCTTTTAGGCTCACCTACTGGTATAATGTAAATTCACTCCTTTAAAAGTTGTTCGTAGAGTTTTGTAATCTTTATTTGTTATTACTATTTTTTTAAAATTTTTGAAAATTGAAAAAAAGTGCCGGCACCCTATTGAAATTTATCTTAATATATTTTTATTTTATGCCAACAATCAACTTTCCAAAATTTAAAAATTAATAAAAAAATTAATACATATACAGAGAAATTTGATTACAAAATAATTGGCTAGCTTATATTCCTAGCATACGATAACTTGAAACCAATTTTTGATTCTACATAATAGCCAACAAATCAGCTGAATTGTATTATTTTATATTCGATTTTATCGCTCGCACGAGTATTTGTGGGTCATTTTTTTCCCACGCCACTTTATTGCATTTCTTCGTAATTTTTTTATATTTGAACTCATAATCTGTTTTATATTGACAAATTTATAGTTACATTTATATTTTTCATATATGTCTCTCTGAGTTGTTCTGGTATTTACTCGATTTTGTCCTTAAAATAAATTTGAACAATATAAAAAAAATGTTTGATTTTTTAATAAAGTAAAAGTGTGGTTGCCTAGTGTGGGCAAAATTAAACCCACGAGTACTCGCGAGGTGTTTTAAATATTGCATATTAATCGCAATTATATTAAGAAATGTAAATAAGAATGAAGAAAAAATTCATTCTCTTTTCACAAACCTTTTCTGTACCATTTTAAACTTTGTATATTAGCAAAAAAATGAAATGTGTAATAACTTCTTTAAAAAGGTTCCAACACTGCTGACTAAATTTTATAACAAAAATAAAAGAATATTTAGATTTAATATGAGAAAAATATATAACACTAGTATACTACGTATGAACTGACAATGAAATATTTTAAGAATATCTGAAATGTACATCAAGAATAAAATGATATCTAAAAAATTAAAAACACTTGCCCAAAAGTGTGCGTGACTCTCACAAAAATATTTTAAAAATATAAAAAAAAAAAAAAATGATTATCGGAAAAAAATATTGATATTTCGTGAGAATGTTAAACTCAACTATTACCAAACTATTATCATTAACCTGAACTAGGATGGCCCTAAAGGCGCCTCCACACATGCGGAGTTTGTCGAACCCTTTGCCCCAAACATCCAATATGTGTATGGGTCATTTTGGCAAGGCTTTGCTCATTTGCTTGGTTGCTAAATACACAAATCTTTTCACAAGCGATTTGGAAAAGATTTGTGCATTTGGCAAACCAAGTAAGAGCAAAGCTCTGCCAAAAATGGCCCATAAACACATGGTGTTTGGCAAAGGGTTCTACAAACTCCGCATGTGTGGAGCCGCCTTAAAACGAGCACAAGGCCCACTAATTTTTTTCATAATAAAGTCTATGGGAAACTTACCTTAAATCGACGGGAGAGGGACTTGAAGTGATAATAACACGTCTTAGGCATGCTCGGATCGCTATTTTAATTGCTCCGATGAGCGCGAGTTGAGGTTTTTTAATTTACCGAATAGACCAACGTAGAATTACTCTGGATCTCCTAATTCCTTCTGATTTATATCTACAATAATAATAATAACTATAATAATATATAAATATTATAATTAATATAATTTTATTTTAATAGATAATAAATATAATGGATGAAAATAATAAATAAATAATAATTAAATAATAATAATAGGTAATGAATTAATAAGTTTTCTGGCTAATGTTTTAAGAATAATAATGTAATATATAGCATCAGGC
>JABUQX010031600.1:47500-49891 GCA_015478945.1 Trachelipus rathkii | reverse complement strand
CCTGTATATATATGCCATATATAACCTTATATATATATATATAGCATATATAACATATATATATATATATATATATATATATATATATATTTATATATATATATATATATATATATAACTTTATCTTTTTTTTTTATATATTTATCTAATATAATTTATCTATGCAATACCCTTATATATATATATGCTAACGCTGCACTGCTCATATATATGTATATATCCCTGTAGATTGTATAAAACCTAAAATTTATAAGATCAGAATACATATGTGTTATAATGGATAGAGATTTAATTTTTTTTTTCAAAATTATGTCATACCTATTAAACTACTCCCATTTATCTCCAGATTGGTACTTAATTTGAAGTAATCTTGCGTGCAGGATTTTATTTAAATATTTAAATCTTAAATGCTTAAAAAATTCAAGAAAATTCAGATGGAAAGGTAATTGTTATTATATATATAATATTTAAATGTTCATTCTCCTTTCTCACTTCATTAGTACCGTTTTCAAGGATGGGAGTGTATGAATGAAAACTACATATTTGCGTTTGTGTATGAATAAAATTATATGGAAGACTGAAAAATTCTCTAACGATGATAGAAATATGCAATATCAAATAGGTAGGTGTAAAGTCATACCTCTCTCTCTCTCTCTCTCTCTCTCTCTCTCTCTATATATATATATATATATATATATATATATATATATATATATATATATATATTTATACTATATATAACTTAATATATATATATATATATATATATATATATATATATATATATATATAGAGTAAACTGAGAGAAACAATAGTATGAAAAAAGAGTACTGTATAAAAGTTTAATGAAATAACGTATCAATTAACTCGGGTATTAAACAAAATTCAAGGAAAAATATTTGAAAAATACTTCAATTGAATTTCAATTAAGTTGAAGAGTAATTCAAGCAATATCAATAGAAGTTATGTAATTTAAAAAGTTATAAATGGTAAAAACTGTCTTTCAGATTGATATTTCAATATAAGTCAAAAAGCTCTTGACAATTTGATCCATGCAAACTCTTCTCTCTCTCTCTCTCTCTCTCTCTCTCTCTCTCTCTCTCTCTCTCTCTCTCTCTCTCTCTCTCTCTCTCTCTCTCTCTCTCTCTCTCTCTCTCTCTCTCTCTCTCTCTCTCTCTCTCTCAACAGAATTTTCAGAATACATATATAAAAGCAATGAACATATTTGGGGCCTACCGGAGTTCAGGCCGGAATTAATGATTTTATTTCGTTGCGCTTCCGAATGGAACCGGAGTTTATTTATATATATATATATATATATATATATATATATACGCTATATATATATATATATATATATATATATATATATATATATATATATATATATATATATATATATATATATATATATATATATATATATATGTGTTCTTATATATTATATATATATATATATATATATATATATATATATATATATATATACGTGTTTGTATGTCTATGGAAAAGATATAAAATCCCCGTCACAATAATTCAAAAAAAAGGTAAACAAAGACAATTTTCAGAAGAATTTCATTTTTCAAAATATTGAAAAACTATAACCTTTCTTTAACCTTTCTTTAACCTTTCTTCCATTTTAAAAATATTGAAAGAATTTTATATAAAAGAGTATATTGAAGAAGCTCGTCATAAATCGTTCTTTTTCATATTCTTCTTTTATTTTTTTAAATATCTTCTTTGATAGATAGTTAATAGCCTGCCATCTTGTTTGCATTGTTTTGAAGTTCAGTCTTATAAAGCCTTATTCAATTGTTTGTTCAAGTTGTGACCAACCTACTTATCTCTCTTTCTCTTTCTCTCTCTCTCTCTCTCTCTCTCTCTCTCTCTCTCTCTCTCTCTCTCTCTCTCTCTCTCTCTCTCTCTCTCTCTCTCTCTACATATTCATTTATTTATTCCCTCCCTTCATTTCTACCATTTCATTCTTTTCTTTCTCTCTCCAGCTATCCATTTGCTTCTTTCAATGAAATCCTGATCGGAAGACGGTAATAACTTTAAGACTTCACAGAAACTTTATTTATTTCATTCTCTCTCTCTCTCTCTCTCTCTCTCTCTCTCTCTCTCTCTCTCTCTCTCTCTCTCTCTCTCTCTCTCTCTCTCTCTCCTCTCTCTCTCTCTCTACATATTCATTTATTTATTCCCCTTCATTTCTATTTCATATTTTCTTTCTCTCTTCACCTATCCATTGCTTTCTTACCTCTTTCCCCCTTCTCTCTCACTAAATATTCATATCTCTCTCTCTCTCTAACTAATTACCTATTTATTTAATTCTCTCTCTCTCTCTCTCTCTGATATATATATACCTTATATATATATATATATATATACTAT
>JABUQX010031600.1:0-25000 GCA_015478945.1 Trachelipus rathkii | reverse complement strand
ATCTTGGACATTTCGGTATATATAGCCGGAGTCGGTAATATTATTTAAATAGTAATATAGTCTCTAGGTAGAGATGGTAAGTAACGGTATAAGCCTCAATAGAGTATATTAGTATTTTTACTTATAGAGTTAATAAGTATTATTTTTTTTTTAAGTATATATGAAAAAATTATATTTATTTGAATATATTTTAGATAAGACTGTATATTAGTAATATACTCAAATTATTATTATTATATATTTTTTTTATGCTCATAGATATAAACTCACCTTTAGATTCATGAGGTAATTACTCCACGGATTATCACTCAGGTGAGTAATTACCGTGATAGATATCTACGGATCTATTATAGAGTGAGGGTATGTAATTTTTTTAAAACATAAAAATATATATATATATATTATTTATATTAATGATATATATAAAGTAGTATAGATAGTATTAAATATGAAAAACTACTCAAAAGTGAAAAATGCAGCGAAGAGCGTCAAGATGAAGACTCAAGAAGACTCAAGAATTAAACTCAGAACGTGCAAGATTGTAAAGAGTTCAAAAAAGAACTCTCAAAACAAATTACTCAAGAATTCTCAAAAAAAAGTAAGCTTCTCAATACAAAGTCAAAGAACTGTCAACCTTAAAGGACTCTACAAAAACAAATCAAGACCACTGCAGAGACTCAAGAAGCGTCAACGACGAAATATTTATGATAAAATCTGAAGTATCTACACTCTCCCGTGTTGTTGATAAGGTGGCTGACTATATTGCGAAATTTTGGAATAAGGAAAAAAATAGCACTCTCGCGCACAGATAGCTTAACTTGTACCCCAAGATTTAATGAAAAAGTTCGATTTTATCTTCCAGAGGTCGATCTTTCTGTTTGGGCAAGTTTTACACACAAGAAAATGGTATCGCGCTTCGAATTGTTGTGTTAGCCACTTTGAGCATGCAATCAAACGGAAATTGTTTGTTTATTTGACTGCGTATTGCTAAAATAGTGGGACATATTTATTATTTAACACAGCAATGTTGGCTTCTGTTCGCTATATTAGAAGGTGAAAAAACCAACATAATATATTGTTGTAATATTTTTAGCCCACACGAGGAATATTTATTAATGTTTTTATTTAATCTTAGTGATACAATATATATATATCAATAGTATGAATGTAAAGGCAGAGTCACTAACTATCCTTTAGATAGGAGTTGAGCTCTTTGGTTGTTATGAGTCTGCGTCGGGTGTAGGTCTCCGTGACTTAGATACCTCACTAACTTCTCGCGCCCTTGCTGCTCTTTAATTCCATATAACGGCGGTGGTAGATAGTATATGTAGCTATCTTTCTCACACGAAGAGCAAAGGTGAGAAATTGCCTTCTTCTATATACATAGTCGAATGTTGAAGATCTATCATAGGTTTTTATTCCAAGGTAGTAATGACGGTGAACGTCTGGCGGTCTGAAAACTATTTAGTTACGGCAAATCAGTAAGGAGATGGTGCTGAGACGCGATGTTACGATTTCGCTTCCTTCTCTCGGAATGGCACTCCCGTGTAGCTTCATGCAACAGTCTCCACTCGAGGTTCTCATGGTAAAGAATCTAGTGTTACGAGAAAAAACCATTTCTCGGTGAGAGAAGCTCCCACTCGGCGTAGTAAGAGTGTATATTAAATGTGAGTACATTAACACAAAGTTTAATTTTTTTATAACCGAAAATTGCAATTAAGACTGATTTTCGTAGTATATGATTTAATTTTGGATTTTTAATTTTTGATGGCAATCTTTAAGAATTGCTTTTGTTGTAGAAATACGTAGGTTTTGTCCACTTGTCTGAATATTAAATTTATAATTAAATTAATAGATTTGAGGGGGGTGGGTCTGCAATAAAAGGTACCGCTAAAACGAACACAGTGATGTCTAGGATACTATAGATAAGGCAAAAGAGGAGAAGAGAACAATGAAAAAAAAATATTTAAATGCTCTATTCTAGTGAAGCGAGACTGTGGACACAACGGTAAAGGCAAGAACGCCTTTAGTCATATCTCGCCACACAAGAGAAGCCCTCGAAGTAGACAGCCTGGACACTCACGAAAAAAGTTATGAGACGCTCACACAGTGATATGATGCTGGAAATAGCCTCACTCTCTCGCCAGTGAGGCTCGTACACTCGGGTATTGTTCACGGGTAAAAATAAACTCAGTCGTAGTGTTATATATCAACCTATGATGTACCTCTGATTTCAACCGTATTTCTTGAACAAGCAAAAATGTAACTGTAGTTTAAGAAAGAAGGTTCAATGCACTTATTTATCCCTATTCCAGTAATTAATTAAATTAACATTCCAAAATAACTCTGAATTATTTATAACTCTAAAGATTAGTCGTCTTAAAAACAAAATTATCACAATATGATCTAAGGGCACAACACATCTATTAATTAGAAAGGAAAGGGATAAACGTTCAAATTCGTCAAATTTGTATTCACACAAAACAAATAAGAGATAATAGTGCGTTTTAAACGTAATTTGAGCTTGAGACAAATAAATTTACATTATAATATAGCCACCAGAATAGTAACACTGGATTAGTGAAATACGTGATACTCATGGAATTTAATATTCACATACTTAAAAACTTTAGATGATCGAACAATAATTATTTATCTTCGTATTTTATACGTTCCACGAAGTAGAGATACTACTTAATATAGCACATGCACAGAAACTCAGTTTAATTTGCCGGAGCCGGAGTGAATCCCGTTTAGCCAGACTACCACTTGAGACCTCGGGATTTGATTCACCACGGAGGTTCTTTTGTCCTGTGAGGTATGAGAGTTTTTTTGTCAACTAAAAACAGGCCACAGAAAATAAATTCTATTTTCTTATATAAAAGATGGGCTGGCAATGCAACATACAATTTAGAGAAAGTAGTTTGAAAAAATAGTCAAGATACACTTTTATAATAATGTTTATTGAGAAATACAGAGATATTTATAAATAGAAGAAACTGGATAGATTGTGTTAATGCCTAACCTAATACAAAAGAAAATTATAAGACATAATTTATTAATAAAACAGACTATCACAAAAAAACTTAAGAACAACCGCAGAAGAATAGATTCAGTAACTAATGACTCCCATTTGTAAGGGCCGTGAGAAAATTGGTACAGATTTCATTATTTAGGTAGTTGGACCTCGAAATAAAGTGGCACAACCCGCTTTTGAAAAATGTGATTGGTAAGTGCACTCGGAATCTCCACTCATAAGCTGCGCCTTCTTAAGTCACATTGAGAGAATCACACTCACTCGGAAACTATTAATTAAAATTTTTAATTTAATTAATTTTGTTGGTCAATCAAATATACACTAACAATTTCATCTTTCAATACTCTAGAAATTCTAATCTAGTGAGATTTGACATGATATATTTAATAGCTCTAAAGTTTTATTACTAGATAGAGAATTGAAAAAGTTATTTAAGTTGATAATAATTGTGACTGTCCATGGCTTTATCTGTAAAACATCTCCTGAATTGACTTGAAGGCAGTCGAGACATAACCTGTATTCGCTTAAAGGGAAGATAGTTCCCTCCCTCTTAAAATAAATGAGTCTCAAGAATATGAGCAATAACTCTCTTTGGATTAAAAGTGAAGACCCTCAGTGGAGTTAATTTTTACCTTTAAATTTATTAAAGCATATATTATTTAATTTAAATAGAATGTCTCAAATTATTAAAAAGAACCAGATTTTCAAAGTAGCATAAAACTTTTAAAAGCAAAAAAAAAATCACAATCCTGAGAGTTAAAGCAAGTTAACCAAAGAACCATTGGATCCATTATCGTTATATCATATAATGAACAGTTTTATTCACTATTAAACAGAGACAAAGAAATACATAATCATTTCCTTTTGTATGTGCAAGTTATATGAGTCATGCAATACAAGTAAAAACTATTATTTTTTGGCTTCTCTATCGTGTGATACACGGACAAAATTTTCGTTCCGATTTTTATTTTTTTCTTATGTATAAGATAACATGGGTACCTGTTAAGACTATAACTGAATAGGTAAACACAAAATTGTGAGATATGGTAAATTAAACGAATATTACAAATCACGTATTTGGACAAAGATTAAAACGACACTCGTAAAGAGTACTTAGGAGTGGACAACTCACACAAGAAATTCACACGTGCGACAAGTACGTAAGTATCTTAAAATTAACAATGACCTAATAGGACGGGACAAAGTCTAGGTGAGACTCAACAAAGTCACTGTGAGTTGAATAAACATTTAGACCTACAAAGGCGACGGACAGAATTTACATCCAGTCAACAAGTACGTAAGTAAGTCGCAAGCAAAGGAGAAAAAATAATAATAATATATATTAAGACAATTAAAAATAAAATTAAACTTTTTTTTTTAGGAGATAAGAGCCCCAAAAAAAGATTAGTTAAACACATAGTGTATAGTCGCTCAACATGGAAGTAAAAGACAGTTAAACAATCGTCAACTAACATCCTCAACTATACTAATATTCCTTAACATGAGAAAGGATATAAGAGCGAATGCTATATCTCAAAAAAAAAACATGACTTAAATTATGTCAAGACCTTACAAAGTGATTTATCCCAACTCACAATAAGTTTCGACACACACTAGGATAATAATCTCATAGTGTGTGGAGCATAAAAAATGCTCCTCACAGTGGGTTCATTGAAAGAGCAAAAAAAAAAAACAAACGGAAAAGAAATCTAAGTATTAATTAACAAATCACAGTTATACACTCTACAGCGGAAGTTAGTTAATATTTCGTATGTAGATCATAGGGAACATCTAGAGGTTATAATTATTTTATTCTCTCATGGATATAATTATTATTATTATCCTTTTTTGTAAATCACGTGAAAAATTTATAGTGGCCAGTGGATAAATTTAGTTAAAATTTATTTTTTAATTGTCTATATCTACGATCTATCGCCTAAACAGAAACTAGATTTGTTCCCATCCACCAAGAAATATAAAGGATTATATATAATCAAGGTATATAGTTTCTCTTCTCGTTTTGAGTATGAGTGAGCGTCACCTCCTTTGTGGAGGGGCACGTCTACTGTTGAAGTGTGACAGTATAGAAAAAAATAAGTAATTATATTTACCTACGGTATTTATTAGTGGCGTTATCGATCTCCAGATAAAATTGAAGTTTAAGTAGAATATATATCGCAAGAAGGCAAGGATAGAATATATTTTCTTGGGATATGATTCATCTAGAGAAATACGTGTGCTAGAGAGTATCTATTTGATAAAAGAAAACTAGATAAAAATTAGGAAGATCTGTAATTTAGGTGTGGAATGCTGCTGGTGGAAAGCCTTAGTCTGGTTATTATAGGTGGTAACTTCGGCATATTAAATATATATATAGGTAATTTAGGTGGAAGTTTTGGTGGAAGTTTTGAATATAACTCCGGAGGGGAAGTAACATTCATATAGTAGTGAGATATATGTTTACCAATACTTTTACATAAACAGAGACCTAGAACGTACACGCAGGATAGGAGTCCTATTAGATATAATTGTAGTAAAGTATCTATCATATAGATATAATAGAAGGTGATAAGTATCGGGATTCACAGTAGAGGGGAGACTGTCTCTATGTTCTATATATAGGCTTAATTATCAACTCGCATAAATCGCATAAGGTGAAATAGAATTCAACGAGGGACCATGAATAAGAATTGATGGTATGTGTGAGTATAACGATTAAGAAGGATTCATTTACGTCTTAGTCATCTCTTAACATTATACTTCTTCAGTGAGAGTAAAGAAGGGGAAGTATATCTACTTTCTGGAATAACTCATCTTAAATATAAACGAATTAGGATTGTTGTGAAATGCTAAAATTAAGCACCAGTTATCATAGTTATCATCTGTGTGGAAGATGGTGGATTATCATTATCATGTCATTTAATATGAATAATCCTCATAGAATATAGAAAAGAGGCGAAACTATTGGCTCAAGTAAAGTAAGAACCAGATGCGTTAATTGGAGTATACGAGTGATGAGAGGATAGTTGGTCAACTATATAGAAAACTTATACTAATATATATATACTATAAGAATATAAATAATATGAGGGAATCATGTATTCTACCTCAGTAAGATATAATCGTATGCATTAAGGGATCAACAATTTTGTTGTTTCGTATGTCAGAGGTAGATTGCACAGATGAATGTCCTGTGATAATCTGAAGGAAATTCTTCATTAGTTTGATTGTTGTGCTGTAGGATGAAAGTATAATATAGGTATTTTGTCATCGTTCATAATAAGTAGAAGGCATTAGATAGGTGGAAAGTGATAATAGACGTCTGTATAATACGGTGAGAATAGGGAGTTCAGCACTCAGAGTCCTTAATGAGAACAGAGAAAGATAAAGTCTCAGCGAGCACTCTGTGCAGTAGGAAGACATGCGTGCAGGTCTTAACTCTGTACGAGATAGGTATGAAGTTGTTCATGCCTTGAGAGACTGTTGAGTTTCTGAGGTGCAACTCATTGGCTGGGTGTTCATCCATAGCAAAAAAAGGGTGGGTGCCGGTTGGGTGCTCGCATTGAGGTAGCATCAATGCTAAAATACCACAATAGTTACAATGGGGATATAAGCATTAATGAAATTATCAGAGAGAATGGTAGTGTGATATCATCAATGAGACGTGAGTGCACTTATGTCCCCCCCCCGAGGGCTGGAAACGACGTTTATTGGTTTGCCCATACGCGGCTGGACCCAGCGGGTCAGGAGGGGTAATAGTGGCCACGGACGCCTAAACATTTTGGGATGATGGATTATATCAGGTATTTCAGTTGGGTATATATGGAGAAATGAGGTAGAGTTATCTGCAGGGTCGTGTAATATAACACATCCGGGCAATGGAGAATATTTAATATAATATTGGCTCCATCTGAGATGTGAGGCACAGAAGTTTAACTCTAATGAAAGTGAAGTGTGGTAAAACTAAACAACGGAATTGTTTTGATGATCTTGTTAGGATGAGTTTTGTAAAAAAAGGACACCGTGACGAAGACCATATACTCAAAGGCTCAGAACGCCATTTCATATAAAAGAAAGCTTGGGCGATTAAGTTGGAGTTTAACAGCAGTAAGAGGGATGTATTGTAATAATGGAGATTCTAACTTCTATGAACGGGAAATAGGGTACGAATCGGGGCTTGGTAGAATGTGCTGGGATATGCAGCATATTCTTATATCTGATATGTTCGTTCATTGTAATGTCCTCAGTGTTAGTTGAATGCTAGCTAGATCCCCGAGTACTAAGGCGTAGACTCGATTCACCACATGTTTCCCGACTTGCAAGTTAAATAAATTCATTATGAGTAAGTGAATCTTTAAGATAAGATCCCTGCTTGGAAAATTATAACAAAACTAAGGGAAAACATTAAATGTGAGAGAAAAGCTTCTAAATGCGGAAGCCAGAGAAAAAATCTTGTAACAAATATATATAAGAGTGTAGTGAATAAGTTGGGAAATGATTGCGCAATGGAAGGGATATGTAGATGGAGTAGCTATTTTAGATGTGAGCAATTATATTATGCATGCAAAGTATAGAAGAGTGAGTAATATACTCCACGATCGTAACTATTGAGAGAGAGAAACAATTATTGAACTCCTTAGAGGAGAGTTAGATTCTATGTCTACACGAGCTCGGTTCTTCTCTACGCATTCCAACCGGATGGCTTAATTGTCTCGTAGGAGGGAGTATAGCTCTGATAGCTCAGGATGAATTATGATATTGCGATGATGTGCTTTAATTTCCGAGTTGTAACTAATATACTTCATTAATACATTGTGTGAGAAATACTAGGAAGTAAAGAGATTTCACCTAGCGCGTGATAAGTCACCACTGAGCCATAGACCAAGAATATTCATAGGAAAAACAAGCGTAATTCTTTGCCGTAGTAGCAAGGACTTCTCTTTCACAATAACTTCAGCTGTACTACCTATCCTATTTCTATACGTAGTTGAGGTTACGAGAGCTCAAACGTTTGCGCTCACAGATGAGACGCGTATAAAAAGCCGCTATTATCACACACCACACCTAAAAAGTTTACAGTCAATAATACGCCTCAGCACCCGCGCAGAACATAAATTGATGATATTTAAAAGAGCAAATGGACGTGATCCTTATTATGCTCTCTACACAATACATGAACACTCCATAAGAATTAAAATAAGTGCACGCGAAAGATAGACGAGTGAATAAAAAATTTAGAACATTCGATAGCGCTAGACCTGGATGGTCGTGCGATCTGCACAACCTCGTTACTAGCCTCTCGAACTCACAAGTAACACTCCACACTGTTTTACGAGCGAATGTAAAACGAGAAAGGCTATACAGCTTGAAACACCACCTATGCCGAAAAAGTTGCTGATAATTCTACGTCTCAGTAAAAAAGATTGACAGTAGTGATCTCGGAAAACAGTTTTCGTCTCAGCACCTCTCGTGCTTCATGGAACTCATGCCTATATGTGCTATTTATTGATTCAAAAACTATTTGTGAGGTATATACTAATTATATTAAGTGTTAAGATACTGTGGATAGAATTATCGTATCATAGTCACTTCGATACTCTTTTCTATCCCCTCAATCGCGCACAATAAACACGTGAGGAGTACATTTTTTAATGAACACTTAGCAAATTGCTGCTAGTTTGCTCCAGTGTATAGGGAAAGAGACAAAAATAATCAGCGAAACTCACGAGAAAAGTTTCTAACCCAAATCCTCATTGTTATAACAATTCTGATGAGGGTCTACGACTGGTTCCTTTTCCGTTACTATTCGTGTGATATAGAGCGAGAACATACTTATTTAAAGTGTTAAAATGGCACTCACTCTCTCTCCGTATTCAGTGAAATGAACTATAAAGAGGAATAGGACTCTTTGAAGAAGAATAAAACGTAATACTCGAGAAAGAAGTATTAGCAGGTCTACCACACTGCAGGCAAACTCACTCGCTAGAGAAATATTCGTGAAGGCGGACGAGAACAGCGGGGAAGGATTTCCTCTATTCCTTACCACCCAAAGACAAAAGAAGGTAGATGACCAGATTTGGACAGGCGTCAAACGTGCGTGTGTTATACTAGATAACAAATAATCGGGTAACACCGACATTAAAAATTTACTCTTCTTTTATACACATTTACACAATTTCTGGACTTAAGAATGCACGAAGAATTTCCAAGAGTATTCTACATCCTCTCAATCTAAATCATGAAATAAAACCAAGAGCAGATTGTTATTATGTACGAAATTTATGACAGATTATAACTCAAAGTTTCGCCTGCTTATGCGCGATATCACTTGCTTTTATGGGTCAGTGAACTTAAATCTTTTAAGGGATAAGCTTATACCCTCTGTAAAAATCCATAAATGAATAAGGTTCTAAGAGTGGTGTTTAATGAGAGACCGAAAAACCCCTGCTGGGGTGTTCTATAACATATGAGCTAAGCCTTTCTCTTTTTGGCGTGCGAACTGTTAACACCTGTGGATATGTTTAACACTCTGCCTCTATTCATAGCATTTGTTGCAAGAAAAAACGCTCAAATAGGCTCCTCTCTCTCAAACATAAGCGCGATTGAGAATCATCACCAGACACTTGGAACATGATAGCGTAGCAAACCACACACCGACGATCGCTTGCTGGCGACAAAAGAAGATCGTGATCTCGAGCTCACACATTAAAATATAAAAAAAGACTCTCTAGATAAATGTGAGATACTGGAAAACAGATCGCTTCGGGATCACATATCGAGCGTAGAGCAAACATGACTCGATATAACTTCAATACGCTGAATCACTCAGAAAAACAAAGCCGGCGATTCCTCTCCTGCCTGCTCGAACTCGCCTAATAAAAAGAGACAAGTTTTCTCTCATAAAATAGAGAGTGAAGCATATAAAGAGGCGTGTGTGATTATTGAAAAAAACCTACCGGAGCAATAAAGAGATGCGTACAACAGTAAACCTCTAGTAGACACAACCCCAAACCCAGCAAAGACCTACATATAAAACATCATTAGTGAATTATCTCGTTTAGCAGAGATATTTTGTATAAAAACCTTGTGTATAAGCTTCTAATGTTATATACTGGGAATTCCGGATTGATACACCTTATCTGTCTTCTATTATTAGAATATGCTGTGCCACCCTAAGAAGCGTGAACACTGCTCTTAAAGAAGGAACATTTCTCAAGCTTTACTTTAAGGTTGGCTATTTTCAAGGCATTAAAAGACCTTAGAAAGGTATGAGCATTATTAATGTGAAAGTATGATCTATCCTTCACCTAAGAAAAAAGTTTAGTGATTGTCGAGTATAAAATGAACACCCTTATCTAAGAGCGAAGACGTATACACGGCCCTATATGTGCACAACTTCAGTGGAGCGAAACATTTCCATTGTGCGACTGTGAGTCTCGAGGGACTATTGCACGTACCACCTGGGCATCCGTTAATTACTCGTAGTGCCCTCTGAGTAGTAGAGAAGGCGGTTTAGGGTGTTCTAAAGTCTTCAGAGACGCTGAGACTGTGAAGAAACCCACTAAAAGGAGGTCCAGGCAACTAAAAAATGCGCGGCTAACAGGACCCCAATGCTCGTACCACTCGAGCACGACAAGCTTTCTGCTCACATATAGCTCAGGGCAGAACGTCAGGCAGGAAAGCGATCTGAGATGGTTTAGAAACATAGAGTTATCTTCTTTATACGTCAACCACTACCTCTACAATTTTTTTCGCGCATGTCTTGTCTCAATAGAGGAACGATATAAGAAAAGAGTATAAGAAAGGTACGAATCTAGACAGACTCAGAGAGCACACAACTGGGGTAACTAATATCACGTCCTTTCTCTAAGCTATCCATCAACCTATCTGATCAAATGATTTACCACATGTATT
This sequence comes from Trachelipus rathkii, assembly GCA_015478945.1. Classification (NCBI taxonomy): domain Eukaryota; kingdom Metazoa; phylum Arthropoda; class Malacostraca; order Isopoda; family Trachelipodidae; genus Trachelipus; species Trachelipus rathkii. Next base: position 14,049 of record JABUQX010031600.1, on the reverse strand, counting down.
TGTCGGGTAATCTATAGACTGGCCCTGGGTGTGTAAACATTTAAGTGGCAAAGGTATACTAACCCAGGAAGGTCCATTCCTTAAACTGCGATAAAAAAGTTTCTCAAATCCTGCAGCATTTACAACAGTCCAAACAGGCTACTCGATCGCGCTAAAGAGCAATTGAATCTCATAGTAATACTTCGCCACGAATATCTCGAGAGGAAGTGCGAGATCATCTCTTCTATTTTAGAGATATCGTGGCACTCTGTTCGCTTCCAATATCAACTTATCATGATTTATTTTCTGCGAATCTTTACTAGCAGCTCTCGAGCATTACTAAAAGCAATATTTTCACAATACAGGATAAACTTCTATAAAAGTTGAGGAGGTCTAGAAAGATTTTTTGTGAATTCTCGTGCTGACTGGGGTCAGAATCACACGCTCAGAGCTCCGCAAATTTTCTATTCTGTAGAGAGATTCCTCCATTGGATCTGCAGAGGCGTTGCATATTTTCGGGCATTGTACCAAGAAATAATGGAGAAGCCTGCTGTGTAACGAATAAAAAAATGCTAAAGGTGAGTTAATAACAAGAGCGCTCTAAAACTATGTGAGTCACGCACACATATAAATAGTTACTAATTCCTAATAAGATTTTAATCGCGGTTCAGTGCTGCTTATGAGCGAACGCAAAGTCAAAATTACCATAGATGAGACGAGGGCCTGAATTTAAAGAAAATTCAAAATATATAGTTACTAAATATCTCTGGAGTGAAAGAGCTAAAATGTTTTTTTCTCTGTGCAGGAGAAGGCACCTCGAGTAGCCATCAGAGCTACCTATATTCTGACACAAGGAAGACACCAAAAATGTCACCTACTCAAAAGATATCGCGGTCACGCAAATCCATAAAGCAGAAGAAGAGTACCACTCTGTATATTTGATAAGACAAATCAGTCATGTCATATCTCGTAACATTGCTCTGTAAACTTAAACCAATATATAGTGTTCATCCTTGAATACTATCATCCCAGGTACTCCCTCTCACATCTAGTGTGAGAATTAATGCTATTAAAAAGAGAAGCATTCGAACGGATTGGTTTCACCTACTGGCATATACCACGGAGTGTGATGGCTATTCGAGTAGCTACAAAAAAGAGATTGTGTGAATTCTATAGAGAGACTGATTTTTCACACCCTGGATATCACTAGTCCATTAATCTGTCGAGCTGCCAATATTTGTAACTCCTCAATTTGCCTCTATTAAATATGAAGTCCCTTGTTAAATATTGTAATTCCAAATCTATCAGCCGAATGGGACGTCCATAAAAAGCGAGAATGGTTGATCAGGAGAAATGATCACACCAAAAGGATCGCTGGAGTGTAGACACTTAACACTCAACAGTATTTTCTTTGCGACCAGAGTGCCACTTATAGTCACCTCAGTGCAATGTACTGAGGCGATGTAATGTTCCACTTGGTAAATTTTGAATTATACTTGAAAGTTGATGGAAGACTCAAACTCGTCATATCTGGACCATTCAAAATTATAGTCTAAATAAAATAGGTGATACTGCCACACGCATATTAATCGGTCGCCACTATCTCTAGCTACTAGATAATAGCGTTGTTGCTCACATTAGACGTGAACAATGTCCAATAATAATTAGGCTCTCTTCGTGAGAAAAATTTAGACTGATACAAAAATTCTTCAGCTATAATTGACGAAGAATAGCGTAATTGAAGGGAAAAACAAGAATATTTCTCCCTCTCTCTCTTCAACTTAGCTTTGAGGAGTCGAGGAGAAAAGCGTACTAGAAGTATAATGAAAGATCGGATTACAATACAGATGCGATCTCACCTCGTTTTCAGTAAATACATATACAAATACAGAGTACAGGAACTTGTTACTCTTTGGCATACTCCTCCGCTACTATTGAATACTCTCCGAAATTGATCTGGCCCCTATGGGAACATTTTCCAGGCCTTTTGACCAAAAAGCGAGGTAAGCCGCAAGAAGGCGTCGCATCATATTGAAGAAAGGAATGTATATATCAAAACAATCTGATTAAGCTAGTCTGGCTGCATCACTCTCTCTCGTGATAGACTTCACGCACTCTGTGTTCTCATACTGTGTGATGGTGAAGCTCCAAGAATGGGCCCTATTATAACCAGACACAATATAATTTGAAAGTCAATTTAAAAATACGCAAATTACACCTCTTGAGATGAACCCATATTGTGTGCGCGGTCAGATCCTGCGCGCGCGCTAGTGCTGGTGGTCTAGCAGTCTCGTAACTCCAATAACTCGCCTTCTAAATTTTTCTATTAAATTATACTTCCTCTCTGAAGGTTAAACTGTTTTATTCTGATCTGTATAAATTGCCCACTCTCATCGGAAGTAGGGAGGAAACTCACAAGTATGAGAGTGAATGTCTCAGAACCCGCAGGAAGACTCCTCGAAGACGAGTTCCAGCACAAATCGCCGACAATGCGCACAAAACATTCCCGATTTATTATCGCGTTGGTGAGACCGTTAAGTAACGAGAGCAGAGAATGTTCTTAATGGCCCCTTCAGGGAATAGAGAGGTGATGTCCTCAAAAAGGACAGCGGGCTCCAAGGCCGAACACCTTTTTCCTCTCCGCTCACGATGGAAGGCATTTCCCTCGAGAGAGTTTTGTAAACACAGGTCGCATTAAACCCAGTTCTAAAAAGACCATTATCGGCACAGGTCGTAGTCTTGTCGTACCACAGATGTCTACTGAGAGAAAAATGCCCACGAGTGAGATCACGTAAGAGATTGTCTAGTTAATAATAAACAGATCCTCCCTAGCTGGGTTTAACTCACTCAAGTCGCTCCTCAGAAGTGCGTGTCGCTCCAAAAATGATCAGCTAGAGTTTTACCGACAGCGTGAAGCCTGTCATACAGAAAATACCGTTTCTGTTGAAAAGTGTCAGATGTGTTCGTATCCCTCGTGTCAGAGTGTGCGACAAAGTACTCACACAAGTCTTGCTCTATAATCTACCCTAATCATAAATCACGAAAGGTCCTTTTGAAACAGTAATAATACTCCTAATAAGTAAACAGTTGTTAATCGAATTAAGGTCTAGGGGGCTATTAAAGGCACCCTGAGATAGGTGCCTTCTTCAAATGATCTTTGCAAACAGTCATGTTAGATTTCCTTTCCATGGTTCTGTTTTGCCGTACTTACCTACTTCTGATCATGCTATTATATGTTAGGTAAAATGTTTACATTATTAGAAGCTATAATTGTAGAGATGTGTGAAGTAATTAATGTTGTGGGAAGGCTGTCCAGATATTCCATATTTTAAATAAATAAAACTATCTATACTCATTTACCGAACGCTTTACTTCACGCAAATGCTTTCGGGTAGAGGAAAAATATAACGGACTAGATGTGAGAAAAAATCCACGTCACTTTCCTTCCAGAATCATTACATACATGCACTATATACATGCACTATATCATGCTTAGCGTTTATTAATAAAATAGCTAAATTACTTTTAAATTTACATCAGAATTCTCTAATAACAACATATCTTGTGAAAATGACGTTAATTATATATCTATACTTAACATAGATAAAACTCGTGCTAATAAAATAATAATTAATTCCCACTTTATATTATTATATTCAATAATTTCTAAAGTAAGTGGACCCATAAACCTTTAATACGTGATTATAAATCCAATTAAGAGAATGGAATTTAATATTTAAATCCTAAAGAATATCATCAAAATATAGTTAAACTAAAATTTATCCATTTGTAGAGAAAGCGATGCATATGTTTTTATTAAAAATTGTTATTTAATTATACAATCAATTTCCTATTAAGTGAAATAATTCTTGAAGCATCTGTTGAGAATATATATAAAGCATCAAATTTACGTTCAAGCATTTAATTAAGTGGTTAAATTGATATAGGTAAGCTATATTAAATTACTATATCCTCTCCTTCATTCTTCCAAGTGAGGAGATAGATGGGAAATATACTAGTAATATAGGAATGAAGTTAGGGACAGTAATAGATCATCGATGAAATATATATATTCTTTATACAATAAAAGTAGTTGAATAGATAAGCAGTAATAAAATTATAAGGAGTTAGAAGCTACGAAAAGTGAATTTTTATGACGGGAGAATAAATGGAAAATATAATTTATCGTACAGAAAGTATTTCGTGTTTTGAGCTCGGCGAGAATACTCCATAACTACTAAAGCTTGAAAAGTGGGGTGCGCTCAAAGAAGGGAGGACTCCTTATTCTATTTCAATATTAGTTGTATAATCATAGATATAAATAATGTAATCTTCTGGTATGTTAATATTAATTGAGGTGGCGGTAGTGATTCATATGTCTTTCCGTGAAGGAATTCCCAGTGCATTTGTGTCTATGCAATTTATTCACTCTCAGACAGCCGCTACTATTTGCATCCATATTGAGAAAATATATTTTAAAAAAACATAAATAATTATTATAAGTTTATCAATAAGGACACGGTTTTAAATAAAGAAGAGAGAAGAGCAACTCACTCTCCGTTTGAGGCAAAACGATGCTGTGTTATTTTCTTCCTAAAAAATCCTTTATGGTAAGTTAGAAGGATAAGAGAAATTAGATCGAGGTGCATTTAAGGAGATCTGAAAGATGAGAGCGAGCGATGCGTAGGATGTGAAAACGCCTAATGAGCTATCTGAAACAGAAGTAAGAAAGTAAAGCAACTGTAGTAAGAAGAAAGTCACGAAGAAAGCCTATGATCACATTTATCACTAACTCTGGAATTGCCAGTTATCACCTTGCTTGCTTATTTATTTCTGTAGACGCTACCATTATTTTTACTAACTTAACCCTCGTCCTGTGAGGCGTGCGTGTGTGCCTGATCAAGCACCTTTTATGGCTGTTTGATTACCTCTCATTCACGTGGCACGTAGTATTAATCGAGACAAATTTGTGTGATGTCAAAATATTTAAACGCTCAGTACTTTCAGGAGGATGGTGCTCTAGATAAATAATCCTATGGATTAGAATCCATCATTAACACGAGCGTCTTTAATGATCACCTCTTGCATACCAAGGATAATCTGTATACTATAGCAAAGAATGAACAATAAAGTCGTAAGTCATTAATAACATCAGAACACTTCAATCGGTATTATATATGATCTCCGAACAAACTCAAGTTATTCTCGCAGTTGTTTATAATCATCAATGGTGGCTCCTACTCTCTTACAATGTTCTAAAAATACCATAATCAGTAAATGGAATGAGCAATTATACTCTATATTTTGGGAGAGATTTATACTCTCGTAGGAATTTCACCGAACTGAAGATTGAGTCGTATTACTGTGTGACCTCTCGAGGCAGAGCTGTATCCTCTTGATAGAGGGTGATAGGAATATGTGTTAAGAATAGATTATATACAGCATATTAATATGATTACAATTTGAGATTTGAATAAGCGACCAATTCTACTTTCTGCATCAAAAAATACTTTCAATAACTTTTCAAGAGCTAGGAAAGTCTGGTGTTTCGAAAATAATCGTGTTGTAACAAAAACTCATGTTATAGATATTTAGAATTATTGTTAATTGTTGTCTGTTAATTTAAAATTAGTCAGAAAGTTAACTAGACTCCATGTTAACAATTAAGATTAGATTGTCTCTCAACACATTTGTTCACTGCACTTAGGACAACTCTAACTAGTGGCTATTAACAAGGGTATGATACTTCAAATCGGATGGTGGCACGATTAGTTTATGAGTGTCCCATTTTTTTGTAATCTTACATCAAGTGGCGTATAGCGAGTCTGACACTCAAAAGTTGACTCCACCTCTTGTGACGGAATGCAAGAAATTCTTTTAATGAGTGCGTGTCTTGCTGAATATCATCACATTCACAAGGATCTAGGCCTAATTCTTTAAAATTCAAATTGGCGTGTTCATTGAGGTGAGAGTTCTCTTACATTGAATGAACTTTTAGGCTATTCGATACATAATTGGAATAGTAAGCTAAAAAAATCACTTTATTATTTCTTTATCTTCAAAGTAGTCTATCTCAATCTAGACTTTTAATAAAGAATCTTCCATACATTAGACCGAGAAGCTCTAGCTCTTCTCACTGAAAAACCAGCGCAGCGTAAAGACTCACTCGCCGTTGGTGTTTCATTATCCCTTCAAGTGATGTGTGACGTAGACAGGTGTTGCAAAAAAGTTTGGCTACCTCCACTAATTGAATAGAACGCTCGTGACGTGAGAAGATGTATGAAGGAAGGGCGTTCGAAATCTCGCGTCTTATCATAAGATGTGTGCTCCAATAAAATACTGGTGATTTGAGGAGTACAAAGAATAGATCTGTCTCGAGAGAAGCTATGCAACTATAGACGTTAAGCACAGGCGTACTCTTTCCTTCTACGGTGTATTCCGCTTGTCTATAAAATTTAGTAACGGTTACTTGGGAATCTTCATTTTAAATATAAACTAAAGAATTAATGATAAAGGTACCGGAGTTCATAGTGCCTAAGTTATAGCGTTATAAGAAAAGAAAGAGCAGGTTAAGTATATTCACTGAAACGTAGTGCGACAAGGAGCATAGATATGATAGCGAAAGTCCTCTCTATGCTGTGATAGCATATTCCTGATAGACAAAGTGTGGAACCCAAACCATGCACACTGCTCGTAATCTCAGCCATAAAGATATTCTGAGGAGCTATGTCTATTTAAAAAACTAAAGAACTATTTTTTAGGTATGTTGTAGTGTGGAGTCGAGGTAAGTTACTACTTTTGCGATAGAAAAATATCATCCTAGTTAGAGGTCTTTCTCCAAGTTCGAGTAGCTTGTGGATAGAGCACATAATTTAACCACTGATCCCATGCCTCACAAATTTTGAGAATAACAGAAATTGAATATTCTGTAATCTTATCACAGTAAATGTGAAGGGTATTGGTTTACAGGAAGTGTAGTACGTTTTTGTATGGTTAAAAGTGGTAGTTAGTATATGTACATTCTAAGTAGCAACTCACTCTCAGTGAGGTGCGTCTATGGCGCTTTCGATATACCCAAGTCTTCACACTCATTTTGCAAGAAGAAAAGATTATTAAAATATATATATATTCTAATATTACTATTATTATAATAATTGTAAATCTAAATTAAATTAATATATGAAACAATAATTTTCAGAGTAATATATATTTTTTTTCAACAAGTTCTTCCAACCGAACTTATCATATATAATATAATATATATCAAGCTATTATTATTACCATAATTATAATTTTATAGTATATAATTATATTTATTTCCTTCCTTCCTCCCAAAAATTTCCTCTTTATTCAACCTTTTAATTATTATTGCATATATTAATAATGTGAGATATATCAATTATTTATATGTGTAGTAATACTATATATATTCACTCCTCTCTAGGTATTTATTTTATGGGTTTATGCTCAATCTTCTATACTCACGCACTCATATTATATTTTCCTAATATATAGTAAATAGAGAGAAATATGCATATTTAAAACTTTATAATATTTATGTATAAATAATATAAATAGGTATTGCCTTTTCGATAGAAGTTGATAGTAAGGTTATATTATAGTATTGAAGGAAAATACGATACAAGATAGCCAGCCTCCACTTGTGTGTGTGTGTGTGCGTTCATTTGTCGCACGATACAAGAAAAGTATGAAAATGTTATAAAGTTGAGGAAAGGTTACGTGATCAAGGGCTATGTTTACGTATAATGTATATCAATCACATATTACTATATAATTCCCAAAATATTTTTGGTATTAATTCAAAATATTTTTAAGAAATATCTTAAATTTAATATAATATAATAATATATTTTATAATATATATATATATATAATATATATAATATATATATATATAATTAATATATTAATATAATATATAATAATATATATATATATAATATATATATAATATTAATATATATATATATATATATTATATAATATATATATTAATATATATATTATATAGGCCTAATATATATATATATAATAATATATCATATATGGAAGGAAAGAATATAAATAATTATAATAATGAAGAAAAAAATTCTTTATTATATCCTAAAAGTTAAATTTATACTTACTTATAGATAGGTGTTATAATATAAAAGTGACTTTAACCTTTTCCTTCTCTTAGGTAAATTCTTTGAAATGTATTTGTTATTTTCATCACCCGTATATAGGTGAAAGGAAAGAGATAACACTGAAGTTTGATGGATATAGGTTATAGTTCAATAATAATATATCATAAACGAGGAACTGTATGATATAACTATATTATAAATATAATAAATTCACCATAAGTTTAACAACCAACCACACAAACAACCAACAACCCACTATATATTATATATTATTATATATATATATTAATATATTATATTAATATAAAATATAATATATATATTATATAATATATATAATATATATATTATATATTATAAATATATATATATTATATTAATATATTATATATATATATATATTAATATATATATTTAAATAATATATATTATAATATATATATATATAATTAATATATATATATTTAAATTTATATATTATATATATATATATATTATATATATATATATATATAATTATATATATATATTATATATAGTACTCATATATATATATATATATAATATATATATATATATATATATATATATATATATATATATTATATAATATATATTATAAATAGGTATTAATATATATTATATATATAATATATATAATATATAAATATATTAATTAATATACTATATATATTATATATTATATATATGAATACAAAAGGAAAAGAGCAAGAACTTCAAGAATTTAATGAGTACTCATAAAGTAAAACAATCTAAGAATTAAAACTTCAAGAACATCTACAAGATTCTATAAACTCAAGAAATCTCAAGAACTCTAAAGAACTCTCAATGAGTACTCACCAAAACTGTCAATAAAGAAAAATACTCAAATAAATGAACTCAAATAAAACCATAGAGAACTCAAGTACTCTAAGAAACTCTAAAATATTTAAAAATCTATATGTAGATTCATATATATCCTTTGTTATAAGTTACTGTAAATGGCTAAATTTTTGAAAAAGAAAATAATTGAAATGCTTAATTGGACAATGTATAAAAAGGTTCATTTTTATTAGGAGTCATCTTATTTCTTTTGCATTAAGAGATATGTGTTGGTTTAAATTGATTTTTTATTAATAGACTAGTCTACAAAGGGATTGTTGGTATCTAATCTGACTTTTAGTACTCTGGCTTGTGGGGCTTTTTGATGTATCCTAGCTAATGATTGAAGCTCTTGCTTTCCGTTTTATAGAGGGTGTGACCAACAAAATCTTGTTGCTATATTTTTTTAGCGCGATCTCTTTTTGATTAATTTTTTATTATACCTATTATTAAATAATGTCGAGAATAAAAGGTGGCAGTTTTTTCTCTAATAGGAAACAGCGATAGACTATGTGCGTTGTTATTGGTATGCAGTGGTCTCGGGTGTGGTCCGCTCTGACTTTAAAGATACTTCATCTCGTTCCCGCCTTCTTATAGGTTTTTTAAGTTGAATAACGGTAGAGTTAGTAGTAGCAATCTGTCTCCGGAGGAGATAAGGATGTGGCCCTTATAAATTTCGGAATTGAAAAGGGTCTTCATAGTGTAGTAGTAGTAATGACGTAGTTGAGTAGTAGTAGTAGTAGTGGGTTAGTAAGCTAATCAGTAGTAGTGTGAAATGGGCTAGAGGTATTCGTTTCGTTCTTTCGGAATTCCCTACAGCAACTCACTCATTCTCCAGTTAGGTCATTGTAGAGACCCTATTTGTGTAACTTCGACCCTGTATAATATAAGTAAAATAATTTATACAAATATTTCAATTTACGAGACAAATTTTTAAGTGTATGAGATCTAAAATTTGTCATTATTTAATAAGATCAGACTTTATCTTAGAGGTGTTTTAACAATGTTACATTGGCAACTCTCATCTCTAATTTTAGATGACAATTCTTTTAAGAATTGCTTTTTGTTGGTAGAAATACGTATAGTTTTCCACTTTTACTGATAATTAATTTATAATTAAATTTAATAGAATTGAAGGTGAGGTGGGGACAGCATAATAAAGGACTCCGTAAGAATAACGACGATATGTGCAGAGAAATAACTAAAATATAGCAGGAAAAAAAAATTAAAAAAAAAATATAGTTTTCTGCTAGAGACTAGTGAATAAACGTTATGGCATAGCTCACTTATATTCTCGGATACTAAGGGAATAGCTCGTAAGTGCGGTAGCAACAGGTGTTCTGAGACAGACTGACGAGGAGAGAGAAAGTTTGAAGGTTGCGCCAAATCGCTCCACACGGCGTGATATTTTCGCCTCAGGAGGCAAGGTTTTCGGGTAAAAATTAAGACGAGGGGGTCACGTGTTTAGACAATATTTGAATTCCTCTAGTGTTCACCTTTTTTAAGCAACACAAGGTAATATATTTAAAAGACACTCTAGGTTCAATGCACTCTATTGTATTCTTATTTGTCCAGCTAAGTTAATGTCTCAACAGTTCCAAGATGAATAAACCCCTGGAAGTTATGTCTCACACTCTAAGATTAGTCGTCTGTAAAAACAATATACTCCTATCTCACGAAGTGAGTGATGTAATGGGCACAAACACTCATCTGAGCTCACTATTAGAAAGAAAGGGAAAATCAGTTCATTAAAATAAAACTGAATATTTTCCGATGAAATTATCTATTAGATATAAAATGAGACGTAATATATATTCACAATATAAATATAATAAACCCATTATATAGATGCATTTTATAAAAAAATTACTATTAAATACTATTATGGAATAGTAAAATAAATGCTTAAGCAATTTTAAATAAAAATCAATATGTATGATTAAATAACAATTATATTCGTATTTAATCAATTCCTAGTAAGAATATAACATATACTCAATGCTACACGAGTTAATATAATAATAGTGAATAAATAATAAATGAATTAATAACTATTACCAATAAATAACTGATTTATTTATATTAAGAGATTTCTTAATTAGTATAGATAAAGATATGCGAAAATCGCGGTGGCAAACAGCGCGATAATTCATCTAATAAAATATATAATTTGGCTAAAATTAAAAAGAAGAGCACCAATTGCTATACTAACAAATATTAGAAAAGTAGTTGTAGATATAATAAGTAACTCAAAATTACTTTTAATTTTATTGTGATTATGTGTATATATCGACAGAATTTTTTTAATAGGCCTCACACTTGAATATGTTTATATTCATTACCTCTTTAATATTTATATCTCAATATAAATAATATAAGACAAAATTTTAATAAAATTAATTATATTAATAATTTTAAAGAAAATAACTATAGTAAGTTATATATCCGGCAGAAGAATGAGAAGCTCACAGTATTGACTAACTGACTCAGTTTTCTCACGGTGCGTAGAGTATGTTGGGATTTCGTATAATGTGATTTGACTCGATTAGATAGAGAGTGGTTCCAGGAAGAAGGTATTGTAGAAAACTTTATCTTTACGACCTCTTTTAATTATTATATAAACTATTAAATATTATTGTTCTCATACTCACATAAAAACAAAACTTGTGTATATAATAAAGGTTCCAACATATTTTACATATTCTAATAAATATTTACAACATACATCACACTAACACACACACACACACACATACACACACATATATATATATATAGATATTATTAATTATATAATATATAATTTATATTATATTTATATTAATATATATATATATAATATATATATATATATATATATATAATATATTATATATATATATATACTTAATTAATATATATTAATATATATAATAATATATATATATATAACATATATATAATATATATATATATATATTAAATATATATATATTAATATATCTATAATATATATATTTATATAATAATATATATATTAATAATATATTATAATATAATAATATTATATATATATTATATAATATATATATATATATTATATATATAATATATATATAATATATATATATATAATAAATTATTATATTATAATATATATATATTATATAATAATATAATATATATATATATATATATATATATATATTATTTATATTAATATTATATATAAATAATATATAAAATTATAGTTATGCATCCTGCAAAATTGGCGTGTTGATGTGACGTTTGTATGGTAGTGTGTGTATCAAATGAAGTTACTGAAATACAATAAATGCTCAAATTTATAAAAATCATTCGTTACGGGTGCTAATGAGGGAATGATTATAGTGACAATCTTGAATTATCACTGATCATTGATCATGGATATATAACGCGGGTATATAATTAAATTATTTCATTGACGTCAAGAAAACATGCTACGTACCTTCATCATATTTAACTTCAACTATAGTCAATACAGCATCAATTACGTCTTTCACAATTATTTGACATTTGACCGCTGCTAAAAATCCCCTTTATATTAATTGAATAAATTATACAATGTGGTGAACGTGTCCCAAGCCAATTTGTCTATATTCTTCCTTAGAGATGTAGCCATCCTTCTCTCGCATGTCTTGATTAACACTAATCAGCTAGCACAAACGAGTTAAACCTATTTATTCATACATACATAATGCCGCAATTCACGAGAGGAACCATAGGTTTAAATGTTTTCTAATTTTTGTGGGCAGAATAACCGAAGCGCTGAATAAAAAATATAATTTTATTATATTTGAAATATTTTTCCTAGTTGACACACCTTTGTGAGCATATTCCACAAACTTTAGGTTGATGGCGTATTCGTAGTAATATGTACATTTGTTATCTTCTCTCGTATAAATTCAGATGGCACATAAGGGTTCAAGTCTTCCCTTTTGGAAACAAAGGTTCCTACCCCTTGCTTGAAGAAATTCTTATCTAGCGTGCCGAGAAGCGATTGTTTCGTTTAAACTTAGAGTTAGTCCATACTATCTCTTTTAGAGTATATGTTATAATGAACTAGACCATTAAAGTATACTTAGTGTAATACGGCAACAGTAGTGTAGAAATTTAGTAAAATCATACATACATTAAGTATAATCGTGTTATAACCTTGTAAAAGTCTTGTATCAATACTTGAGAGTTCACACCTATTCATTGGTAAAGATTATACGAATTTAATCTGATTATTATAAGATTATTAATATTGTATGTTATTGTTTTCATATTTAATGCCGTTAATCGATTTAGAACTGACATATCATCAAGGCTTTTAAAATAATTGATAATATAAGGAGGGCTTCCTTTAAGCTGGAAAAAATTCATTTAGCTTTAAATGTATGTGAGATGAACAATACTTGCTATTTTAAACCGTACAAATAGCTATAACGTCCAGTTAGAAGCTCGAGAACAATTAAATAAAGTATGGCCATGTAAACTGTGCGATTCCCAATATGAAGGATGTCGCATATGACTTCTCAAAACGTAAATTGAATGACATTTAACGTCCCATTTTCGTCCTTGAATATTCTAAACGAACGGGGCCATATTCGTATATATAACAGTATATATATATTATAGTTACCTCACTTAATCATTTGGTCGATGTGGAGATTAACATTGGTTTCAATAATCAATGGTGTAGCAAAGAGTTTGATGTGACTGATTGGACAAGTAATGTATTATATTTATTTCCAATTCCAAATTATCCGTATGTAGCGTATATCGTGCTTCTTACATGCATTAATATCCTTATAATGTTCTAGTCTTTACTTTTTATTACTTGAGTTGGGCTTACCTCTCTTCTTAAGTTGAGCATATTCCTTTCGAAGAAATACATCTTATTCTAAAAATGTATTTGAAGCATTCCTTAATCGCGCTGTCATATTGGCGCGAGTTGAGCTTACTCTTGATGAAGTTGTGAGCATTAATCCCTTTCAAGCTAAATCTATTATCTTATATATTTCACTCAGTGGCAATG
>JABUQX010031599.1:47500-50000 GCA_015478945.1 Trachelipus rathkii | reverse complement strand
ACAAACACATACATACATAAAACATACATACATATATATATATATATATATATGAGAGAAAGTGTTAAATAGAAGATGGGTAATGATGATGATGACTCGATTATTATTATTTTAATTAAAAATTATAACTGAAATCTTAAACAACAAAATAAAGTAATTTGAATTGAAAAGAAATAAATAATTTTTGTTTATTATTTTTTTTTTTTTTTTTTTTTTTTTTTTTCATTCTCTCGTCCTGATTAACGAAAGATGGTTTTGATCGAAACTGATCGATCTCGATCTCGATCTATCCGATCTATCTATCGTTCTATTAATCTATCTATCTATCTATCTATCTATCTATCTATCTATCTATCTATCTATATATCTATCTATCTATCTATCTATCTATCTATCTATCTATCTATCTATCTATCTATCTATCATCTATCTATCTATCTATCTATCTATCTATCTATCTATCTATCTATCTATCTATCTATCTATCTATCTATCTATCTACTTCCATTCATTCATCTAATGACAGATCTGTCATAAAATAAAATACCTCTTTGTAACAGTAATAAAACTAGAAAATTTATTGTCTTAATATATAAAGAGACTGAACCAAACTTAATTTATTGCGTTACATAGATTAACAACATGAAGACAAAAGATGCGCACAAAGAATTTTAAAACAGAAGAGAGAGGGAATTTTTAAAGTTGAAGGTTTAAGTGAGAAAAGAGGGCTGAAAAAGGGGGAAAAGTAGAAGTATATCCTATAGAAGTTGTTATTGGCTGCAAAGCTGTAAAAAGAGTAGCGTATAATATCTACAAAACTATTTAATTTTGACACAGATATGAAAGTGAAACACAGGAGTATAAAATCTGTAAACTCGCTTGCAAGATTGGTAAATAAAGGAAAAATGAGAATTTTAAGAGTAAACCATATAAAAGCTGTTATTAGTCAACATAGATGTAAAATTATTTTAATAATACCTACAACTTTAATTATTAATTTTGATTCAGGGATAGAAAAGGGAACTAGAATGAGTAGCCATATAGAGGCTGTTGAATTGCTTAACAACCTGTTAAATGAGTAGTGTATAGTATCTGCAACTTTAAATATTTGATTTTGACTCAGACTGAAAAATATTTATTAAATAATATTATTTTTATATATATATATATATATATATATATATATATATATATATATATATATATATATATATATATATATATAGTGAAAATATGGATTATAATAGTAATAATCTTTATAATGGAGGAGGAATGGAATGAAATGGAATGAAAGGAATGAATGGAATGGAAGAAGGATGGATAAAGAAGGAAGGAAGGAAGAAGGAAGGGAAGGAAGGAAGGAAGGAATAAAATAAAAAAATAAATGGCGAAAAAATAAAAAAATAAATATTAAAAAATAAAAATGAAAAAAAAAGAAAAAAAAAAGCAAACTAAATAAATAAAAAATGTTCCTAGAAAATAAAAATTAAATGAATCACTTATTTGGTAAAAAATGTTAAATTACAAATGTTTTCGTAAAAGCTTTTCATGTTTTTTTTTGTTTTTCTTTCTTTGTTTTTTTTTGTTTTTGTTTTTTTACAAATCTGAGAGTAATTAAATACAATTAAAACAAATTAAAAATTAAAACGTCATCTCTAATTGAAGAAATTCAAGACTTTAAATTTATATTCTTCATTTTCATTTCTAAGGGACTAATTTGTTCTTCGAATTCAATTCTTATATATATAAAAAAAATATTATTTTCTACATAGATATTCATACCTCGTAGATTAAATTTCTATATTAGTCTTACCTTTCATATTGTATCACTCCCTCAACCACAAACTTAACTGCTAATCTCATTCTTTATTTAAGCTACTGGAACATGGAGCAAGCTTCCTCTTCATGAAACAAAAGAGTAAATTTCTTTTTCACAGTCTTATCCTATACCTGTTAAGCTCTTTAACCACTTGCCTTATTTGCTTTGCTCAATCTACATGTAATCTACTGGTAAAGTCTGAAACATTTTTCCTTCAGGCCCTAGAGTAAATTTGCACTATCCTATCCTTTGTCTGTCAAACTCCCTGATCCCAGACTTGCCCTCCAAGCTCATTCTCACATTTCGGCACTCGTAAAGTCAAAAAAAACACCTTTCTGGCTCCTATATTCTCACAGATTCATTATTTGCTGAAAGCTGATCCTGCTGCCCCCCATTTGTAACGGGATTATAAATTTTGACTTTGTCGATTTTACTATAAACACAAGCAGTTTAAAACGTTCAGCCTGGTAAAGCCAGATCGTAAATAACTTCAGACTCAATTTTTTCAACTTAATTATTATCAATTGTGATTTTTTTGCGAATTAAACTGAAATACGTATAGAATTATTGGTTAATGAAGCGACATATTTCGAATTTTTTAGTTTAGAAATAAAGCACTGTTTCAAACCCATTTTTTTTTGAATTTGGAAAAAGTAGTACCAAATATTTTTTTCTACTATT
>JABUQX010031599.1:0-42500 GCA_015478945.1 Trachelipus rathkii | reverse complement strand
ATGTAACTAAAAAACTATAACAGCTACACGAAAATAAATATCATTTTATTAATCAGGAGACATTTTTACCCCTGAAATTAAAAAAAAAATTAAAAAAATAACGCTTTTTAAAAAATTAAAATTGTTAAAAAAGTTGAAATTACAGTTTTTTGAGAATACGAAGAAGCTGGAGTAGTCGGAGGGAGCGTGAAAGTGCTAAATGCTGAATTTTTTACTTTTAACTAAAGAATACCCGACGGGTAAAAATTAAAGATGGATAGAGTCGGTTTTCGGCTCACTGGGGACGAGTTTGGGGATTCTCTGTCCCTTCTGTCCCTCCTGTCGGCTCGAACCCCTAAAAGGATATAAAGAAAACTAACATTTTCTCCAAAGCGTAAAAAATAAAATGGCATTTGGCAACTTTTGCTCTCGTGAACTAATGCAGGATTCAAGGTCAATCACAGCGTACTTTGCCAGGTCTAAGATTATACTAATATTTAAGGTGTTATTAATAAATATTAGAATAAAATAATTTTTTTTTTAAGTTTCATAAATGAAATTGCTTGCTAAAATCAAAAATGTTATTTTTTTTTCTATGGATATTTTATAGTTTTTTGTCATTTGTCTGTCTTATGCGGATGTTGTCGTATATATATATATATATATATATATATATATATAGATATAAGTATATATATGAATATTTTCTTATATTTTCTGCTATATATATATATATATATATATATATATATATATATATATATATATATATATATATATATATATATATATATATATATATATATATATATATATATATATATATATATATATATATATATATATATATATATATATATTGTCTGATTTCTCTTATAAAAGACACTTGTTTAAAAAAAGAACATCTTCAATTCTGCTTTCTCTGTTTGTTGAGCTTCACACTTTCATTTTTTTCTTTTATCAAATTAATAAAAGAATTTCTTAGAACAATAGAAATAGGATCCTTTTATACACAAACGTTCAAATACAAGCACGCATAGGTGAGTATATGTATATTTTGGTAATTATATGTGAGCATGTATGTATTTATATATATATATATATGTATGCATGCATTTTTTAGTATGTATGTATGTAGGCAAGTAGGTATGTATGCTGTGTTATATAGTAACAGGCTATTTTATATATTTTTTTTTAGAATTGGGTTAACTGTGATTTTTGGTTCTGTAAAAAATTTTGGGGGGGTCTTATGTAGATGATATGCCCAGTGTTTTGGACTCGTACAAAACTGTCATTTCTAGCAACTTTACATTTTTTCAGTTTCACAATTTTTGTTTTTAGGTGAGATAAAATTTATTTAGGTAAGGTTAAAGTTATGTTAAGGTTAGTTATGTTGCTATGTTAAGTTATATCGTTAGCAGTAAAGTACAGATATTTTAAAATTTGCTCATCAGATGTTAACTGGATTTAAAAAATTTTGTAATATTTCATTAAAAAATATATATATATATAGATTTGAGGGTCTTTTCATTTTGTGAAATAATGGTCAGTTTGAATTTTTTTTTGTTTCTTTTTTTTTAATATATTGGTACTATATGATGCCAACAATGAATTTCAGTGGTAACGGACATGATTCAAAAAGTTCGAAGTATTTTTAAATAATTTTAAAATCACATTTATGTTAAATATTGTTTTTAAAAAATGAAATATCTCGAAAAGTACGACCCTTACGAAAAAAACAATTATATATTTGGAATCAGCGTATAAAGTTTACATAAAATAAAAAAAAAAAAACATTTATTTTTAATTTAAATATCTCCAAAAGTACGACACTTACAGAAATACCAATTACATATTTGATCATCAAATAAAGATCATTACAAATATGAAAAAAAAATAATAATAATAATAAAAAAAAGAAAAAAAAAAAAAATAAAAATTAGGGCTCGAGCCGACGGGGACAGAGGGGGGACGTTTTCCATACCCCGTAGGGGGGGGCGGAGGAACCGCGACACCCAAATACCAAAGAGCGGGGTTTCCGGACCCTCCCCGAAGGGGGGAAATAGTCCTCTTGTCGTTCCCCGGAAGGCCGAGAGACCCCGACTCCTGCCATCTTTGCTGTTTACCCTTGGGTGGTCCTTAAATCTAAAAAAAATAAATAAAATAAATTATAAAGTTACGGATCCGTAAAACGTAACTGGTCCTATATATTTTAATCATGTCCCTTACCACTGAAATTCATTGTTGGTATCATATAGTAACAAATATTAAAAAAAAAATAAAAAAAAATTCAAAACTGACCATTGTGTAAAACAGAAAAGGTCCGATTTGAGTTTTGAACTACAAGTTTCCTTTTTTAATATTTTTTTAAAATACAAAATCATGGTGCTAGATATCGTACTTTTATGACACTTTTGTACGATTCCAAAACATTGGGCATATCATCTACATAAGATCTATTTTACTTTCTTAATTTTTTTTTATTTTTTGTAGGGAAATTAAATGTAATAATATTTTAAATATCAAAGTTTTAAAAATGAGGCAACTTTATATCTTAACAAGTTGTGACTTCTCTTCATAAATTGATTTTTTTTTTTATTTTATGTTTTACTTCAAATTTAAATAATTTTAAATAATAATAAAAAAAAAATTATTAAAATACTAAATCTATAGCATAAAATAAATAGTTACTTATATTAAGTGAAAATATTTTAAAAAAAAAAAATATTTGTATTTAAAAAAATAAGAATAGACCTCTGTTGTACTAGTAATTGAATTTCGCATTCAAACTGTTTTTATTAATTAGCTATACAGTGATCCCTCGCTCTATCGCGTTCATATTTCAGTGTCAGTGCATCGAGGTTTTTTTTTTCTTCCAATACAGTATCTATATCGCATTTTATTTTTATATACCATATCTATATATATATATATATATATATATACTATATATATATATATATATATATATATATATATATATATATATATATATATATATATATATATATATATATATATATATATATATATATATATTATATATTTTTTATTTGTATTTAATAGCATAGGAAGTTTTTACAGTATAAAGGCTTAAACCAGTATCCTGAAAAGGCTAGGTATGTAACTAGAAAACTATAACATATACACGAAAATAAATATCATTTTATTAATCAGGAGACATTTTTACCGCAGAAATTAAAAAAAAATTAATTTATTCTAATATTTATTAATAACTCCATATTAATATTAGTAAAAAGTGCAGGCTCTGATTGACTTGAAAGACCTTGAAAGCTGCAGTCTCGAGAGAAAAAGTTGCCAAATGTCGCTTTATAATATAATTGGAGAAAATATTATTTTTTTCTTTTTATATCCTTCTTAGGGGGTTCGAGCCGACGGAGGGACAGAGGGGGGACGAAGTCCCCCCCGTCGTCCCCCGGTAGGCCGAGAAACCCCGACTCTCTCTTATCGTTCTTGTTTACCCGTGGGATATTCTTTAGTGAAAAAAGAAAAAAATTCAACATTTGGCAACTTTCCGTCTCACTCGGGAGTAAGCTGCATCTTGACTTATCAGACGATTTGACGGAAAGATTTCGACTCGAATCGATCGATCGATGATCCGACCGGAGAGGAAATTTTGATGGACGTTTCTTACTAACTACTCAAGTTTGATTGCTCCGAGTCAATGTAAGAATATAGTTGTATATCCGTGTATATTTATTTTTTTTTTAATAATATTATATATATATATATATATATATATATATATATATATATATATATATATATATATATATATATATATATATATATATATATATATATATATATATATATATATATATATATATATATATATATATATATATATATATATGTAATACATTTTTGAAATAAGTATGTCATCTCAGCATTTTGATTCATAAGTAAAACGTAACATTTTTGAGTAATTCAGTCAGACGAAGATCTTTTATCCATATCATAATCTTAAGATAGCAAATATAATAAATATCCTTTAAGGAATACGAAAAGCAACTTGTATATTTTGTCATACTTCACTAGTAGATCTGAAAATGGAAATGTGAAAGACTCTCATGAATCCCACTAGGGTCAAGCACTGTTGAGACCACAGAACGTTTTAGTTGAGGACTAGCATGAACTCAAGTAATTTGAAAGTATTTAGCTATAGGAAGCAAGAAATATAGAAAACGTACATTTTTGCATGAGAAAGAAAATGTTTTTAGTGTTAAAACGTGAAAGAATTTAAGGTAGGGGAAAAATAATGTTTCGGGGTAAAATTCTGTCCATATTTATTTGTCTATGTGGATCGACGATGCAGTAATCCTATACCTAACCTAGATGGATCTACTTTGCCGTAACTTTTTTTCTCTTGTTTTAGAGTTTTTCTAAATAAGATTTTTTGCATTTCAGAAAATATTACGGAATCTTCTCGTTCTCACGGTAGCTGACAAACGTACGATGCTTAAAAAAAAATTACGATTTTATTAAATGATTACATTTTTTTAATATAAATTTTTTTATCCTGTTTATCAACACTGAAATTTATTGTTAGTATCATATAATAACAATATATGAAAAAAACAAAAAATAAAAACTATAACGGATCCATATAATCAATAAGATATATATATATATATATATATATATATATATATATATATATATATATATAGTATATATATATATATATATATATATATATATATATATATATATATATATATATATATATATATATATATATATATATATAAATATATATATATATATATATATATATATATATATATATATATATATATATATATATATTTTAATGGTGGGGTCCCGTGGACCCCACGATACCAATTATGTTCCGTTGAAATCTACCATTTTACATCTGAAGTAAAATGGTAGATTTCCTTTTAGCTCATCATGGTCAAGTGGTAAAACACTTGCTATACCAACAGCGAGGGTGTGGGTTAAATCCTGTTTGATGTTATTTATATACATATGAACTTATTATCTTAGCATTAATATTATATATATATATATATATATATATATATATATATATATATATATATATATATATATATATATATATTTATATATATATATATATATATATATATATATATATATATAATTATGATTTTTAATGTACTTTTAATATAAAGTGGTGTTTTAATTTCAGGCATAAAATCATATACATTTAGACAGGAAATACATACTTAGCTATTTAATTACTTAATAAAAGCTTGAAAATAAATTAAAATACTACTACTACTACTACTACTACTACTACTACTACTACTACTACTACTACTACTACTACTACTACTACTACTATTGCTACTAATAATAATAACAATAATAATAATAATAATAATAATAATAATAATAATAATAATAATAATAATAATAATAATAATAATAATAATAATAATAATAATAATAATAATAATAATAATAAAATGTAAATATGAAGAATAATAATAATAGAATAATAATAATAATAATAATAATAATAATAATAATAATAATAATAATAATAATAATAATAGTAATAATAAAATGTAACTTTGAAGAATTGTACGAAATTTTTATTTTGAAAATCTTGTCAGAAAAGATAACTCCAGCAACGCGGAGTTCCAGTGTTCAAACTCCGCCGATGAAGGGTAAAATAAAATGTAACTTTGAAGAAAATTGTACGAAATTTTTATTTTGAAAATATTGTCAGAAAAGAAATTTAATCATGTTATTTTACTGATTTTTTTTTTTTATAATTATTTATTTCTTCTTTTTTGGTATTTTCACATAGGTGAAAATTAACTGGAGAAAATTTCTCCTCTCCTCAAATCCTCAGAAATAAAGAAACAAATCCACTTCTGATAAATCCTAAATCCTCACATTGGAGGGCGCTACATCCTTCACATGGCAAAGTAATTCTTCCTATAGGAAGTTAATCCTTCACATGGTAAAATAATCCTTCACATACTAAAGTAATCCTTCACATACCAAAGTAGATATTCGAGGTACTAAATTCTCCAATTGTTTCGTTGATTGTTTTATCCTTTCGTGATAGGAAGTTTTAATATTTTTAAAATAATAATTTCGTTGAGTATTAGTTAGAAATTAAAGTTGCCTAACTGCGCACGTTTTGAAATTTCTCAAAATTTCTCAAAAAGTTATGACTGACCTCATATTTTTAAGAGATTTGTCAATCAATTTTTGTATTATAAAAACATTCACTTGGCCAACAATCTTCATTACAAAGCTTGGATAGGGTTTGTAGGCCCAGCTTATGATCAGTAGTTATAAAAATTTAAAGTCATTTGCAGATTATTCGCGACTATTCCTGATACTACGTCATTGTTTTAATGACGTAACTAGGCAGCATAAAGTGGTCCAAAAATGCAATAGATACAAATCGTCAAATTGTGAATCATAATTTACCCACAGGTACGCAATATTGTTCTAGAACTTGGGGAACCTGATCAATACCGTCATCACAGCAGAAGAAATCAAAAAAGATACTATAGAAGAGAAACTCTTATAACTCGGGTATCTTCTATGCTGTGTGAAGCATGAAACACTTTCCAGTGCTATGGGAGACAAGGTTTTCAGAAATTAAATTTTTTTATCTGAGGTTTTCATGACCGGGGAGATTTTCGGATTTTTCACTTATATATATATATATATATATATATATATAATTATTGATATATATATAAATATATATATTATATATATATATATATATACTATAATTTTTCAAATTATTGTAATATTTCCGTAACGAGAAGAACCTACTAGGGAAGTAATTATACGGTTATCCGGCCGGATAACAATGATTATCCGGCCGGATACCGGATAGTCAAAACTTTGGCCGGCATAGGGCCGGATACGATAGTCTGCCGGATCATCCGGCCCTAATATATATTATAGCTATAATATATTATACTCGTATATAATACCTAATATAATTATCTATAAATATTATATATATCTATATTATATATATATAATATATATATATTTAATATATATATATATAATATAATAATATAATATATATTATATCTATTTATATATATATATAATATATTATATTAATATATATATATATATATATTATATATATATATATATATATATATATATATATATATATATATTAATATATATATATAATAATATATATTATATATATATATATATACTTAATATATATTATATATTACTATATATATATTGTAATTGGTGAACTGTCGGAGTTGGACGCACTAAAATCTGCAGGGAAAGATGGTAAAAGAAGAAAAGAGAAGATATAGAGAAGACGGCACAGGAGGAAGGGTCATGAAATCTTGAACAGACTATTTAAAGAAAGTTCTAAAAGGTTTTAGTCTAAGGGAAGATGCTCTGCGTGTGTTGAGGCCAGAATATTATTTAGAAGCAACTAAAAATAAATTTGTCAAACAACTTAAACGTTTTAAAAATTTTATTGAATCAAAAATTTAAATAATTGAATCAAATTAATAGAAACAACAGATTGCGTTAAATGTTTTATTCCTTCCGCCAAATTAAAAGGAAAATAGAAAATAATAAAAAATAATAAAATAATAATAAAATAATAAAAAGAAAAATAATTACCTTACAGAACGCTAAGACACATTTTCATCATTTGAGTAAATTGACATAAAATATACTTGAATGGTATAGTAGATGTATAATAAATGTAAATAATCTATATATAAGACCCATTTGCATATATTTTAGGTCTGGGTTATAAGACTTTTATGTAACTATTTAACAAGAGTTTGATTAATTATTATAGCATTTACGATAGATGCATAATTTATATTTATATCTGTATGTGAATGTATTTATAGGATAATAATAATAATACTAATAATATATATAATATATATTTATAATATATATATATATAATATATAATATATTATATATTATATTAATAATATATATATCTATAATATTATATATATATATATATATATATATAATATATATATATATATTATATTACTATATATATTTATCTATTGAAATAGAAATCAAAATGAGGAATTAATTAAATTAAATTAAAAAATTAAATGAATAATAAAATGCAGTCAAATTCCCTGCTTAAATTTTCTTTGCTGTAAGGTACAAAAATTTTAGTAAAAGCTTCAAATTCTCTTTCCAAATTACCTATATCTAGCATTTGAAAAAGGTTATAAACTTTTTTTGAGCCTTATTTTCTATTATCATTACCCTTAAATCAATGGGTAGTAGTGTTCAACAAATACTGGAAAGAGAATGCTTGGTAGCAGATGAGGATAACATAAATGAAAAGAGAAAGCAACCTCATAACTCTCCCTCATATATTTTAAGTGCCAGTGATCACATACCCAAAATCCATCAGAACTTCAAAACACCATACGCAAAACTCTCGCTGTGGTATCTCACACAATGCAGGGTTTTTTTTCCCGGAGCCTAGACTGACCAGAACATGCTCCAATCAAAGACCAAAGCCGTTTACTCATACCATTTATCAGCATCCTTCTCGTTTCTGGATATTATCGCCATTTTTTTTCGCCTTCAGTACAATCTTTTTATGACTCATCCACATCTTTCTTTGGTCTCCAAGCCGTTTGATTACAACATTACTCACCTCTAGACATCCACTTTAAAAACCGACTACCATACATCCATTGCTATAGCAAATCAAATACTTTCATAAAAGATCATATTAGATTGATCATAAAAGATATTTCCTATCTTTCTGGTTGAGATCATTATGAAACAGAATGTTTATTGTTCATTTTTCTGTGTTTAAAAAAAATTTTTCTGTGCAGTAATAAATCTATAATAATTAAAGAAATTGTATAACAATTAAACCTTAAAAACTATACAAATATTACCTGAAAAATAAAAAAAAAATATGATGGCAACTGCTAATTATTTCGAGGCAGATTGCCTGCAGACGAGAAAGAATTGGCATAAATTATTTTATGGGACACGTCATGATAATTTATTAATGTATTTGATTAAAAAATGTTATTCATACACAAACCACAAACACACACACATGCATATATATATATTATATACTATATTTATATTATATATTATTTATATATATATAATATAATTAATTAATATATATATATATATATATATTTAATATTTATATTATATCTATATATATATATAATATCATATTATTATATATATATAATTAATATATATATATATATAATATTATTATATATTATATATTTATATTATATAATATATATAATATATAATATATATATATATATATATATATAATATAATATATATTATATTAATATAAATATATATATATATAATATAATATTTGATATAGCTTTACATAACTAATATATTATTTATATATATATATATTATATATAACCTTTATCTTATATATCTAATATATATAGGCTGGCGCCTTAATCTAGGAGTAGATAGTAGATGTATACATATCTTATAATATATTAAGCGTCTCACATAAATATATATCTATATTAAAGGTTATAACTAAAAGCCTATAAAGCACAAGGATGAATATTAATGATACTATCACATCTTCCCACCGACCGAGCTATATTATTCGATAATCGCTGGGATATCACTACTTACGTACTTTTGTTGATACAAATATAGTATATTTACTATTATAATATACTTTATACATATAGCTTATATATGAGATGAGCTATAATAAAATATATATATAATATATATTTATACCTATATAATTTTTATATATATATATATATAATATAGGCTATATATTAAGTTGATGAATATAATAATTAAATATAAATACCTATATAAATCATATAAATAAATTATATGGTTATAATAATATATCTTTGTTTTTATATATATATATATATATATATAATGATTAATTATATATATAAATAATATATATATATATATATATTATATATTATACTAATATATATTATATAAATTACATTATATATATGTATTAAGTAAATTGCTTTGATTATATACTATATATATATATATATACTATATATATATATATATATATATATATATATATTTTATATTAATTATATTATATATATATATATTATATTATATATATATAAATATATATATATATATAATATTATATATATATACTATATATATTATTATAATTTATATATATATAAATATATTATATATATATGATATATATTATATATATATTATATATATATATATATATATATATATATACTATTTATATATATATTATAATAATATATATTAATATAATATATATATACATATTATATATATAAATAATAAATATATAATATATATATATCTATATATACTATATATATATATAATATATATATATATATTATTATAATATATTATATATAAATATATATATTTTCTATTATATTATTATACTATTATATATATATATATTATATTATATTATATATATATATAATATTATATAATATATATATATATATATTAATATATATATATATATATATATCTATATATATATATATATATTGTATATATCTATATAATATATATATATAAATATATATATATATTATATATATAATCATAAAATATATATATATATATATAATATATATATAAGTATGTAATATAATATACATATATATATATTATATATATATATATATATATAGTATATATATATGATATTATATTATATATATATAATATATAATAATTATATATTATATATATATATTTATATTATATATATTATATATATATATATATATATTATATATATATATATATATATAATATATATAATATATATTATTAAATATATATTATATTATATATAATATATATTAATATATTTAATATATATAATATTTATATATATTATATATTATATAATTATATATATTATATATATATATATATATATTATATATACTATATATATAATTATATATATATATATATATATATATATATATATTATATATATTATATATAATATTCTATATTTATATATATATATATCTATATATATATATATATATATTATATATTATATATTAATAATATATATTATATATATATATCATACCCTATGACATTACAGCTTAGTCCGCTATATATAGTTTTATTCTCACTTTACCACGCAAACATTATATGAACGTGGCGATTCTAGTCTACTCAATATCTGTGATATATATTTTAAAAGGCTGCACACTCACGAGCATGAGGCCCTATTCTAGGATGGGACCTCTCTAGGTAATTTTCTACCTAGGATTCGGACTAGGGATCGAACCCACGCCTTGGCATGGCGACTGCTGTCACTCTGCCGATTGAAGGCCACGGTACGCGCTAAATTAATATACTATTATATATTATATATATATATATATATATATATATATATATATACTATATATAATATATATATATAATATATATATATAATAATATATATATTATATATTATATATATCATATATTATCCATCTCATTTTGTTATATTTTCTATGATTATTTTACATAAGTAATATATCTATATATTTTTATATTACATATTAATAATTATATTATATATATATTATATTAATTTATAATAATTTAAAATATATTATATATATTATAATATATATATATATATATATTATATATATTTATATATATATATTATATATATTTAATATATATTTTAATAATATATATATATTATTATTATATTAATTATATTTATTTAATTTAAAAATATATATATTTTATATATTTTAATAATAATTTTTATATTATAAAATTAACTCAAAATGTATTTAGAAATAATAATTATATTATATATATATATAATTGTATATTTATAATTATTTAATTATATTATTATATTAATTAAATTATAAATATTATATATATATTATTTTTATATTATGATATATATATATATATATAATATATTAATTATTATTAATAATATATTTATATTATATTATATAAATTAATATATTGTATAATCATTAATAATATTTATATTTATAAATTATATATATTTATATATATTTAATATATTTATTAATTTATTTATATTATATATATCTATTTTATATATGAATAATATATATATTATATTAATATATTATATATATATATAATAATTATATTTATTTTAATTATTTATTATTATATTTAATTATATATAATATGAGATATATTTAATTATATATTATATATATAAAAAATAATATAATTATAATAATTTATAATAATATAATTATAATATTATTATATTTATATATAATTATCATATATACTTATATATATAGTATATTCTATTATCATCTCTATACCACATACCATTAATAATATATTACATATATTATATATTATTCTTTTTTTTCAATAATTAATATTTCATTATCAAATAATATATATTATTTATATTATATTATAAATATATTATATAATTATTTATTAAATAATATTATAATATATGAATATAATATATTATATAATTTATATAATATAATTTATATATATATATATAATATAATAATATTATTAATATAATATTATAATAATATATATATATATAATATAATATATATATATATATTATATATATAATTATATATATAAATATATTATATTATATATTTATAATATATATATATATATAATATTATCATATTTAATATTATATTTATATATTATATTAGTATAATAATTTATATATATATTATATATATTATAATATATTATAGTAATATATTATATATAAATATTATATATATATTATTATAATAATATATATATATATTTTATTTATATATTAATTTATTAATATATATTAATAATATATTATATAAATTATAATATATATAATGTATTATATATATATATTAAATATTATATATATATATTAATTAATATATATATATTTAATAATTAATATAAATTTATATTAACTTATATATAATATTTATTATATATATATTATATATTAATATATATATTAATTAATAGTATAATATTAATATATATATTATATTATAATATATATTAGTATATTGTATATATATTATTATAAATATATAATATATATTTATATATATATTTATACTATATATATATTATATTAGTATATTATCAACGTTAAGAAAAAGAAACTGTGTAGGTGATTTGTGTTATTATGAAGCATTAAATTTTTTAATTTACTATATATTATAAAATACCCATATAATATAATATTATCTTTATGAACTGTGGTACATAACTATATATATAAATATAATTTAGATTGTAATTAAATAGTATCAAATTATTTATATCTATGAGGAGATTGATTGTCATTAAGTATCACCAGTCTTAAGCAAACTTAGAATATGATGAATCTAATATAATTTTTTTATTTTATATATTTATTTTATATACCTCACATAGAGTAATATATTTGTTTAGTATTACTATATTATTATTTATATAACTTATATTATTATAGAAATATAATAATCAATATTTGAACTATTATTTTTCTTATTAATTAGATTTTTACTGCCAGATAATTTTTGTTTATGCGTAAAATGAAACAATGAAAGCTATTCTGTTTTCATAATAGGTTCAACCAGAATGATTGAGGAAATTCTTTTAATGATACTAGATGCATATACTGATTCTTTTATATGAAAGATGCGTATTGGCTATAGAAGCAATGAGATGTAATTGGTCGGTTTTAACGTGGATGTTCTAGAGGTTGAGTTGTTGGGTGAAGTCATAACGTGCTGTGGGGACCAATAGCAAATGTGGATTGAGTCATAAAAGAGTTTGTCGTGCAAGAGGAAATAAAAATGGGAATATTTCCCAGAAATACGTAAGATAAATGAGATATGCTGCAATGTGATAGGTATAACTGAGTACTTGGAT
Source organism: Trachelipus rathkii (assembly GCA_015478945.1). Taxonomy (NCBI): domain Eukaryota; kingdom Metazoa; phylum Arthropoda; class Malacostraca; order Isopoda; family Trachelipodidae; genus Trachelipus; species Trachelipus rathkii. The sequence continues at coordinate 28,553 of JABUQX010031599.1, read as the reverse complement.
ATTATTATGTGATAGGCTGTTTTAGTTGGCTCCTAGGGAAATAAATCACTCACTACTGGCATTTACGTGTAAGATTCCTATAGTATAACTAAGTCAGATAGTAAAATTGTTATCGAGTATTATTTGTAAGTAAAGTAATTATATATATATTTCGACACAGATACTACTTGTAGTATGATATATTTTGAGGTAATATTATTTAATTCTATTTATCGTAGTAGTGTGATATCTAGATACGGGCACTTAAAAGTATATATAATGAGGTGGTAGATGATATATATAGGGTATACGCTTTTCTCTTTTATTCTAAATATTATAATTATATATCATATACTACTACCATTACATATACTGCTCACAATATATATTTCATACATTTATCCTTATTTATACAAGTTATTATTATATGGTGTGATACTCATATCATATCACTTTGATATTTATAAATAAGGGGTAATAAGAATAGAATTAGAAACTTATATAGATCAACTAATAGAATAGTTAATGATACACTCACTATGTATATGTCAAATAGTATATATAGCTGTAAGGTTAATAGGTTAAATAGAGATATAATATTGATATAGATATAATTGTGCAAGAAGATTAGGGTATGATTACACATATGTTATAGTCATCTAACTTTTAGCAGAATGGTGTACTGTATTATAATATCCTTATTGATGATATTTTTTAATATTTATTATTAATATTAATCCTACTTTGCATATTATTATCATAATTATCTAAAGATAATATTAATTTATATCATATATCTATTCTATCTTATAATTATACTTACATTAAATTGTATATTGTTATAAACAATATATATATACTACTATATATATAATTATATATAATAATATATATATATTTAATATATATTATATGGTATATACTATTTACAATGTACTATTTAAGTCCTTAAAAATATTAGTATCAAAGAATTTTATATATTCTTACAACTTCTTAATATTAGATGGCCTGAGTGTGGAGTTTTATCTCATATCCAGCCATGTATAATGTCAACAATCAAGCACTAACAATTATAAAAGTATTGTTGTTAATGTATTATAAATTAATCTGTTCCATTATATATAGCTCGTGAGTTTTACATTTAGTGAGAAAAGTCAGATTAGATTGTACTAAATTGAGAGAGAGAAGATAGACCTGCTGAGTTCTAAATCATACAGTAACCTCCTGTCATATATCATAGCTAGAATAACCTCCTACAGCTTCATTCCCTCCTGAACCTGGTCGAGATAACTTCATCTAACTGCCTCTATAAATATCAATATACATATCATAACTTACAACATTTATTCATTAATTTTATTAAAGTCACTATATAATTATGTTTATTATACTTTACTAATATTATTTACTTTATGTATCCAAATATAATGAACTGAATGATGATTATAACTTTATTGCTCAATCAGATCTTCAACTATTAAATAAGTTCAGTAAAAGTAAATTTTAATTATATTATCACTATCTTTTCATATAATAATAATATGTATATTATTATTTATATATATGTTATATAAAAAAAATGATTATTATTTTTTAATAAATATTTTGTATGGCTTCTTCACCTACTATTTAGAGTAAAGATCGATAATATATAAAATAGCATATCTTTTATTGTTATTATAAAATATTTGATTTCAAATTATATTAAGATTTTTGATTACTGCTTTTAATTTTTTGTTGATGTTTATATGTATTTATGTTTATGTATATATTTATTATCTTTTAAATTTTAATATTTAATATATATTATATTATTCTAGCCTATCATAACTAATCACATGATATATATCAGAAGCATCTTCCCTTATATGATACGTAAAATTATAACTTTATATATATAGAACTTTCTTTTTAAATATATATAGTCTAGTATACCAAGAATATTACAGGCTTACTTCCTCTTTATAGAGTGTTCATTTACTACCTACTAGTATTCTTTGTACATTTTATATTTATCGTGTTATAAAAAGTATGCGTCGGATCGATGTTACAAAGAACTTAAGCCGTCATAAAACTCGCATTACATACTGGTAAAAGAATGAGTTCACAACTCTTCACTCGTACGTTAATCTCTGTCATGCTTCTATAATTATATACTTATTTATATTCTTATATATATTATATATCTATATATATATATATAATTATGACTATACTATATATATTTGATATTATATATATATACTATGTTAACTATCATATATACCTGACTATTATTCACTATAATATTGCATACTTCTTATCACGACTCAATTCTTAATAATCCTCCCTTTTTTATCATAACTTCATTACTTATTCTATTCCTCTCGATACTCATCACCTCCTTAGCTAACTCACCCATCCTAACATTATATATTAGTAAGTCTACCTGCTAAATAAAAGATTCTTATTTTCTTACGATGATATTTCTTCTATATCATTTAAATTATAGAACTATAGAATCATTTGTTAATTTACTTATTTAATACTATAGTAATGATTGTATCAAAGATGTGGACGATGTGTTAGGTATATTTATTATCTATATTCAGTTGGTACAACTTATTACTGTGATATCATCGAGTTGATTACTTCTATTATTCATTATCGTAATTATCCTACTATAGTATTATGTACTCAATTAATTCCGAGTTCATATCTCAATTGGACGTATTCATTGTTATATTATTAATCTATGGATTCATCTGAGGATAATCATATATATCTTACTTCACTCTAGATAGTATTTATCTTCACTTCTACGTCATTTTCGGAGACCAGATTTATTTTATTTATTATTAGCTATCTATTACTAATCATTTATTTCTATTATTCGTTATATATATTATATATATATATAGTATATATATATATATATTTTATATGCATTGATTATGTATTATTATTCTTTATATTATTATAATATATATATTATTATTATTATATTATCTATATTATATTATATTATTATATTATTATAATTATAATTAAGATTATAATTATTATTATATTATTAGTTATTCATGTATATATATATTATTATTATTTTACTATAGGTAAGTGTTATGTATATATTATATTTAATTACAATGTTTATTGTAGTGTTAACATATTAATGTATATATATTAATTTTATTGATCATTTTATAGTATTAGTTATTTTGAGTAATTACTATAAACTAGATCATTACTGCATATATATTACTCGAGTGGGTACGATTATCCCGGTGGTAATCTACATAGTAATTTTATTTGAATTCAAGGTATATAACCGAATTTTATGGTATATTCAGGATTATAATTATATTATATAATATATCAAGGTATTATATTATAAATATTTATATTATTATGTATTCTAATTATATATCTGAGTGTATAATATAATAAATATTGATTTTATTGTAAGTAATGGAGATTTATCATTGACTACTCTATTAGTCTAATCTACTATGTTTTATATTTTGGCAATTTCATTCACACATAATTTTAGCTCCTTCACGTTTTAAGTATTAGTAATTTAACTATAACGGTTATTTAGGTAGTAATATCACCACTACTCTAATTTTAACGTGTTATTTATTTAATTACATTATTTTAAGACTATCATTGTTATTTGAGAAAATAATATCATAGTATATATTTCAATAAACATATCTGCATGGATACATTCTCATGTCAAATAAATATTCTAATTATAATATAATACTTAATTTCTTACTTACAATTGTTATACCTATGCTCATTCTCACATGTAGGTGTATATGTGTGATTATATTTTAAGTATACTCTCCAACACTCATCAAACTCGTATAAATTTCTTTCTATACACTTTGCTTTAATTTTTAGCCCATTGAAACATTTTTTTTAGCTACTTTTAAACGTTTTCTATAGCATCTCTAGAAGTACTACCTATCCTTAATCTTTGTTGAATTCATGTTATTAATTTATGGTTTGTTAGATCCTTATTGATTATATTGACCCGTTATATATTTTTTTCATATATTGTTATTATGTGATACTAATAGTAAATTTCAGTGGTGATAAAAAGGATCAAAAATTTTGAAAAAAGTAATTATTTAATAAAATCGTACTTTTTTTTAAGCATCGTTTGATCTTTGTATATTTGTTCTTTGCTAAAATGATCTTAAAGCAACGTTAATATCTATATTTTCAATTGCAGTACATTGAATTAAGATTTAAAAGCAAGCGACTGAGGCTTGCTATATTTCTTGCATCATTTACGAGAACTTTAATATCCAGCGGAGTTAGTTTGTACGCAGCAAACCTAGCCCTTGAATCCTTTACAAAGTTTGGCATTTTGACGAACATCTTTATAATTGGATCTATTTGTACAATATATTCATCACTTGTAAGTACAAATGCGAATTCATTTTTTTTTTTCATGCAAATCAGAAATACCTTCTACACTTATTTTATTTATTAGCAGATTTTTTTCCGATTTTATGGTGAAAAAAGAAATATCTAAATCTAGATTAGGTACATTAATATTATTTATTATAAATTTATCCGTTATTGTTTTTTTCCAATACTATTTTTCAAAGCTAATATTACATGTGATAACTTAAATTCTTGGTCCTTCTTAAAATTATTAACATTTAATTTATTTCTAATTAATATATATATTATTTTATTTTTAATATAGATTAGTAAATTAGATTTATATTAGATTACTCTGTCTATTCCTATCACTTCAAGTGGTGCGTTTACTTTTGAACTATTTTTGATACCAATGAGAATTAATTATTATTGTGGATCTTATCGTCAAATTCATTTTTGGCATTTCCACTGAAGTCGATACAGAGGAAACATTTAAAATTAAGTAATTGATTTTAGTCTCTATACTATTGCGGAATGCCTGTGAATTAGTAGAACAGTCTGCGCTAAATCTATGCTTTCATCAAATCCCTCTTTATTCTCAGGTATACACTCAAGTCTTTCGCACTCTTATTTACTGAGAAGCTAACTTATTAATGATACTCTTAGTCTCAAATAATTTCTAAACTTTTTCTACTGACTATAGTTCGGGGGATGGGCGCTTATAACTACTAACTTTCGGTTGGCTAATATCCTTTATGTGGTAACTACTATTTAGGTATTAGCTTTCGTCTGTATATTATTATTTTTAGAACGATATAGGGAGATTTAGAGTATTTATTATCCCCAATTTAATTCTATCTATATATATACATATAACTTACGAGATATCTCCAAGTTTTTAATTATTACCCTAAATAACTATACATACCTTACTTATTATATATATACAATCATTATATTACTATTAATATATTTTTAATATTAGTACGTATTATTATTATATTTACAATTACTATATATATATATTATATATTAGTCTTTATTTTAAGCGTTACCTGGTATCTTGTATCTACATATTATTGTTTACTGCTATAGGTATATAGTGCTCATATTATATATCTATAGGTATTTATATATATATACTATATTTATTTTATAGATTGTAAAATATTTCATTTAAAAACGTTTTTTATGGGGCTTGAACATTATTTTTGTCTCTTATATTGTATATTATACTATTATATTATAATATTATTATAATATTTATGTACCATGTTAATAATATATTAAATATTACTTTCAGCTACTAGTGCAGGGTGACTCAGTTTCTGTTGTTTGTGCTGTGTGTTGATGGTGTGTAGGATAGACATTATTGGTCTTTCTATTGTAGACAAGCATTACAGCTAATCACATTTATTTAATAAACAATTGAAGAACACACAGATAAATAGCAAAGATTTCTTTAACTTTAAGTAGATTTCGACTTCTATCTTTACAGACGTGATAAATATTTAAACTTAAATTTGTTGGGAAAGTATGTTTAATAAAATTAGTTATTCTTTTCTATTACTTATCATAACTAGTTTCTTCCCAGAAATCGTTAATTTTCATAATAATGAATCTTTTGTAGATAACAGAATATATAGGTGGGGAGGTTTGAATTTCATCGTTAGGTAGTTTTTTAAATATTTGTCAATTATAAAATAAGTTTGTGGCAACGATATTTTCTTCTAAAAAAGTTCCTCTTAATATAGTTATTCACTGGAGATCTATAAGTATGATTGAGAAATTTGCTGTATTTCTCCACTCTATTACAACACCTTCTATTTATATTGCAACATTATTCACTTTATACATGAATTCTGGACTTATTATACGATTTGACGTTTACAATTTTTTGATTATTATTAATTCGATATTTACTGTAAGGTTTGTTTTTTCCTAACGGATCGAGCAACAGTCTTGAAACCTTAATTTTTTACTTTTCACATGTTCGGCTTCTAATGGACGTCGCACGGGGTCCGTCTTAAATCAAGAATGTCAGGAGTTTTTCTTTTTCTGTTTCAGTGTAAACTTAACTGTTGTATGATTTTTGAAATAAATATTCCTTTAACGATACTAAATGTTTCAGAAGATTGAGCAAGTGAATGAATCATAACATATCTTTTTATAAAATTTTGTTTAAAGATATGGGGCAATTATCATTCCATAATTTTTTCAAAGTTACATCATGAAGAATTGTCTGTCTTAAGGGTGGTCAATCGGGTCTTCCCATCGCAACTCTCATCAATCCTGTTTATAGAATTTATCAATAAACTATAGATTATATCATATTTTTTAGTATTTCATGAGAGATTTTTAATTACACAAGCTTCTCCAATCTAAATAACGTTAACAGTTGAGTTGTGATCAAAAAAGTTCTTTAGCTTTAATATTCCAAAGTTTTCATCTAGAGGTACATTTGTGAAAAGATTTGTGATGTCAAAACTTGCCATGATCATTAATGAATTTGCGTTCTGGAAATTACAATTTCTCAACAAAAGAAATGTATACTCCTAATCGAATATCCTATTCTTTTTAAGTTTTCCACTAGGAATAAATATTCTTTGAAAGTTGATAATTCAATGTACCTATAGCAGGTGAATTGGAATCGGAATAGGGCAATTCTGGTTATTGTATTCTTGGGTAACATATATGATATTATCGAGTTTGGCCCTGCAGAAAAAAGAGGTTTGTAAGTTGATATCACTTAATCATTATTGTTATTTTTCATTTTCTACAATCTATGTAAGTCTGTCTCCATTCAGATTATATTCTTAACCTAACAACTGACCTTCTATGATTTTAAATTTTGAAGAGTCTGAAAGAATTGCCAAAACTTTATTAAGAAAAACAATGCCTACTCCTCATGCTGTGGTAGGAGTAGATTAATTTTCATTTTTGAAAGTTCTTTCAAATTATCAAAGTCTGTTTGGATAGAACACTTTTTAATTTATGAGGTTTTAATACTTCCGGAAATGACTAAAGGCAACGATTTTGATATTAAGTAAACTAATCCTCTTAGGTTCTCCTCAGAAAATTTGTACATAGTAGAATTAGAAAGTGTCTTAATGAGTTTTTCAAAATGTAATAAATATTTGCAAATATTTAAGTTTCTTGGAATCATTCCAAATTTTAGGCCTTTTGATAAAGTCTTTTTTAAACTGTTGTTAAGTTGATAGGAACTCAAATTAAAAATAACAGAATCAGGATTAAAGTTTTCTTCTCTTGATGTAATTCCTAAGGATAATAACTTCTTATAATGAATATTCTTAACAGTTGATGATGTATTTTGAACAGTTCTTGACAGGACTCGATTAGCATATACAAAATCTAGAGGAGAAATATTAGTCTTTAAATCTAAAGAGTATTGTTCTTATATTATTTCTTCAATTTATATATTTATATATATATATATTATAATATATATATATATTATATAATATATATATATATATACTTACATTTTATATCTATATATATATATATATATATATATAGCTAACTCAATTATATAATATATAATAATATATATATATATATATATTTCATATTTTTCTCATATAAATTGAAAACAAAAAAGCGAAACGATTTGTAAAGAGTTTATCATGTTAATTTGAAACGAAATTATAAATTTTAATTAAGATATATTAAGTTTATTTAATATAATTTAAAAATTTGAAAAGATAAAACAGAAAATCTAAAGAAAAAAAATTTCTTGAAAAAAAAATTCAATAATATTTACTAATTCACGTGGAACTTTTTAACTTGATAGAAAATATGAAAATTTTGCGAATTTTTCTTTTTTCTTTTTTCTTTTTTTTCTTTTTTTCTTTTTCTTTTTTGTAATTTTTTATTTTTTATATATTTTTTATTTTCTTATTCCTTTTTTCTCTTTTCGCTTTTTCTTTTTCATTTTTATATTTTTTCTTTTTTTCTTCTTTCTTTTTTCTTTATGTCTTTTTTGTTTTTCTATTTTTCTTTTTTCTTCTTTCTTTTTTCCTTTTTTTTCCTCTTCTTTTTTTCTTTCTTCCTTTTTTCTCTTTTTTCCTTTAAAACTTCTTTTTTTCCTTTTTTCTCCTTTTTTCCTCTTCTCTTTTTTCTTTCCTTCCCTTCTCTTTTTCTTTTTTCTTTTTTTCCTTCTTTTTTTTCTTTTTCTCTTCTTTTTTATTTTTATCTTTTCTTTTTGTCTCTTCTTTTTCCTCTTCTTTTCTTCTTTTTCTCTTCTTTTTTCTTTTTCTCTCTTCTTTTTTATTTTTTCTCTTCTTTTTTTCTTTTCTTGCTTTCATTTAGTTTTTCTTCTTTTTTCTTCTTTTTCTCTGTTTTTTTCTCTTTTTTTCTCCTCTTTTGTCTCCTTTTTTCTCTTCTTTTTTTCTCTTTCTTTTCTTTTTTCTCTCTTCTTTTTTCTTTTTCTCTTCTTTTTTTCTTTTTCTCTCTTCTTTTTCCCTTTTTTCTCTCCTCTTTTCCTTTCTCTTCTTTTTCTTTCTTTTTTTCTCTCTTCTGTTTTCACTCCTCTTTTTCTTTTGTTCTCTTCTTTTTTCTTTCTCCTTTAATTCTTTTTTTCTCAATTCTTTTTTATTTGTTGTCTTCTTTTTTTCTCTCTTCTCTCTTTTTTTTTTTTTTCTTTTTTTTTTTTTTTTTTTTTTTTTTTTTTTTTTTTTTTCTTCTTTTTCTTCTTTTTTCTTCTTTTTCTTTTTCATTTTTTCTTCTTTTTTCCTCTTTTTTTAATATATTGTTATTAATATTTTTAATATTTTTAATTTCAATATTTCACCCACAATCCAAAGACAGTCATCGATAGATCCCACAAACAGGATGTAAAATCTTTAAGAGTGGATAATAATAATGATGATGATAATAATAATAATACTTTTTATTTATGTTTTATTGAAAAATTAAGGACTTTTACGAAATATATAATAAAACATGGATTTCAACTACCATAGATTTTGAATTAAAAATTTATTTTCATTGGTTTACTATTTGGATTGCGGATGCCGTGTTTATTATTATTATTATTATTATTATTATTATTATTATTATTATTATTATTATTATTATTATTATTATTATTATTATTATTATTATTATTATTATTATATTATTATTATTATTATTATTTTTATTATTATTATTATTTTTATTATTATTATTATTATTATTATTATTATTATTATTATAATAATTATTTTAAAAGAGTGTTCAGAGTTTGGAATTGTTAATATATCTTCTATAAGTCGACCAAAATTAGCATAAACATGAGGAGCGTCACTTTTCTTTATTCGATGAAAAATTTGAGATTTATATTCTGAATTTTGTAAGGGGTTGAAAACAAAGAGATCTGCAGGTAATAAAGGGGTTTGTAATTCATTTTAGTCTTCTTCTTCGAGCTTTCTGATTTGGATGTTTTTTTCTTTTTCTAGTCATTTTGGATGTTTTTTCTTTTTTCTCATCTTGGTTTTCTTTTGGAGACGAACTTTTTCTGGTTGAGGAAGAAAGGGTCGGTGTGCAAGTGAGTGAGTCTGAGAGTAAGTGAATTATTATTATTATTATTATTATTATTATTATTATTATTATTATTATTATTATTATTATTATTATTATTATTATTATTATTATTATTATTATTATTATTATATAATCACAATCAAAATCATAATCATAACCATAATCATAATCATAATCACAGGAAATTTGGGCGGGCATCGGAGACCCCAGACTCGTTCGTTGTGGTATTTCCTTCTTTCCAGCCACTTCTGTTCTGTGGAACTCCTTGCCGTCTTCTGTTTTTCCAACTGTATTTAATCATAATCATAATCATAATCATAATCATAATCATAATCATAATCATGATAATAATGAATAAAAACGAGATGTCTACTAATTTGAGCAATTTATTATTTCACAAAAAAAATTTGGAATTGAGTACGAATTTAAAAATATTTTAACAGGAAAACTTTAAAATACTTTGTTATTAACTTTAAGTGTATGACATATACAACCAATGGTTGTATTACACAGGGAAGGTAAAATAGATGAATATAATAAACAACAAAGTTTGAAAAATGGGCTTTATATATAGGTTGAATAAAGGACATTTAATAATACTTCATTATAACTCTCATATAAAAATAATGACTTTTGTTCATTGGAGAGTAATTTTTTTTTTTTTTTTTTTTTTTTTTTTTTGATAAGTTAAATTGAGGACTTTTACGTAATACGTAATTAAACATGGGTTGCAATTACAATAGACTTTAAATAAAAATCTGATTTCATTGGTTTTATATTTTCTTTAAATTAAACAAATTTTATAAACCTGATAAAGTAAAAAAATATTAGAGTATATATATATTATATAATACTATATATATATAATATATATATATATATATATTATATTATAGTATATATATATATATATATATAAAATAATATATATATATTTTATTATATAATATATCTATTTTTTTATATATATATATATAATACTATATATATTATATATATATATATATATATATATATATATATTTTATATATATTATATATATTAAATATATATTATACAAATTATATATATATATATATACTATATTATATATAGATATATATATATATATATTTATATTATATATATTATTTATTAGGTCTTATATATATATATTCTTATATATATATATATAATATATATATATATTATATTACTATTTAAAATATTTTTATAATTAAATACTAGAGTATATACTATAGTATAATATAGTATATATATATATAAAGTTCTTTTATTAGACTTTTTATGCTGTAACCTCAAATTTAAATAAAGGAAAAAGAATTTAACTGTAGGTAACATAAATTGAAATATATTATAGAATTTTTGTGATTATTTTGTGAAATCTGTTGCACAGTGGATTATATAGGAGAAACTAAACGTAGTTGTCACTTCCAGTGTCATGCGGTTGGCAAAGTAAGTTTGTCAAGCAATTCCTTACCGGTTGTTCAAAATAGGTCACGTCTGCCACAGGGATAGAAAACTATTGTAAGGCCGTTTTTAGAAATGTGGATGGAAGGGTATGCACAATCCATTCAATTTCGAGATAAATTTGATAATTGTTTTAAAATGACAATGAAGTTAATGAAATATTATTAAAATTAAAGTATAATAAGTTGAATTGAGATTAATAAATATAAGAGTCCAGTGTTTATTACAAGGACCAAATTCTCATGGGATGGAATTTGCTTAACATCACGGAGATTATAATGTAGTGTTTAGTAGCCTTATTTAAGAAAATAGGGAAATTGAGTCAGTAAATTAAGATCCTGTTTGCAGGATTGTTAAGTAGAAAAGAAATCAGAAACGTTACAATCAGAAGAATAGAAGCGTTTATGGAATCAGATATTATACGGAAATTATCAAGGTGGAATAGAATAATTCGGTAAGTGAAGTGTGTACGAAAATAAATAGTTAATAACATACGTCTGCTATACAGTTCAAATTGCCCACTATATTATTAATGAAAGCTACTAACTTTACTTAAGTTCTGATTTAGACTTTAAGAATGTATTTATATGTGACGGTAGTAAGAAAATATATAAGTTGAAATTAAAGCCTAAAGTCTTTATACTCATTTTACATAGTTGTAGATTTAGCATATGAAGAAAAAATAGGAAAGGATTTAAACTGTTAAAAAAAATTTTTTTTTGCTACACATTAGTAAACAGTAGGGTGAATTTTTAGTATTTTAAGTTGCGAATGATTAGGTAATCTCTTAATTTTTATATTATTTGTTTAAATAATAAGGAGGCAGTGTAAAATTATTATTATTATTATTATTATTATTTATTATTATTATTATAGTATTATTATTTCTATTATTATTATTATTATCTGGTCTAATTATTATTATTATTATTATTATTATCTAATTTATTATTATTATTGGGATTATTATTATTATTATTTATCTATTATTATTATATATTATTATTATAGTATTATTATTTTATTATTATTATTATTGTTGTTATTATTATTATTATATTAAACAAATTGAAAATAAAAATTAAAGACATTACGAAATCTCATCTTATAATTTTTTTCTCTATACTTTAGAAAATATATTATGATTTTCTTAAATTGCTTTAGAACCTTACCTGTATCTATTATAATAAATTATATAAATAATTACTTGAATTAAAGTGTTACTAGTAACAGATTCTAATCAACTAGAAGAATTATTAAATCTTCTAATGGAATACAAAGATATAACACCTTTCGATGATGCATTACTTTATAAACCATCTTTTAAATGATATCGTTTTTATTATCGAAAATTAGATTAGTTATCGCTTAACATTAAATAGAATATTATTTAATGTTACGTTATATTGATATTTATTTTATTATTCTTCTGTTGTTATTATTATTTTCTAATATTGTTATATTCTTTTATTATCTATATTTATTTTTATCTTATTTACCTCGCTTTAAGATAGGTCCTAATTTTTTCCAAAGTTCCTTTAATTTTCCATTTACTGATTATTGATTGTGTACCTTATCTATCACTTAATACATCTTGATCATACTTTTATAATATTAAACATTTCTTCAATGTGGGCCTTATTTTTAAAGTTTATTATTAGTTTATTAGTATTTCAATAATTTTAATTAATTCCAACGTCCACCATCTTACTCAAACTGAATTCCTGAGAGTAATATTTTATATTAGAATAATCGTTATTTGCTTTATTCTTCATGATTCCTGATTATTATAAACTAAGAAATTAACTTTATATAATATATTAAAAATTCTAATTTAGTTACATGTTGTTGTTTTTCTCTATTTATAAAAATGCAGACTATTTATATATATATATTATATTTATATATAATATATTATAATATATATTATATTATATTTAATTATTTACTAATTATTATATATAATTATATATTATATTTTATATATGTATTGTAATATTAAATTTTTCTATATTAAAATATATATATATTATACATATTAATATATATATATATATTACTATATATTATATTTATACTATATTAATATATATTTAGTTATATATATATATACATATATATATATATTAATTATATTAAATATATAATATCATTATTATATTATTATAATATATATATATATACTATATATATTAATATTACTATCATATCTATAATATACTATATACTATAATATATATATATACTACTATTATATATATATATAATATATAATATATACCTATGTAAATACTGAATCCTATTCGTTCTGAACCTTGATTATTCGATATATCGACAGTATATATTAATAATATACATCGATATCGATATCGATATATATATTTAATCTATTATATATTAATATATATATATATATATATATAATATTATAATATATTAAATAAATATATATTTACTATATATATAATATACATAATTACTATATAAAAATATTAAATCTGTATCTCTAACCAAACTTTATCATAGCCTAGACTTAAAAAGCCGTATACAATAGGACCTATCTAGACGGATCTCGTTGCCAAAACCTAGCTAACCTAGATGGATTGTTGTTGCCCAAAACCTAGACCTAACCTAGATGGATTGTCGTTGTCGTAAACCTAGACCTAACATATGTAGATAGTTTGTCTTTAAGTAAAAAAATTAATAATATTAAGTTTAATAATAAATAATCATCAATCATGAACTTTATGGATCATTCCTTGCTTTACCTTCCAGGAAATGTCTCACATCTGTCATATTTAGGATCTTTTTATATTGACTACAAAATTAAGAAATTGATTTTAAAACATTACCTATATTATATACTATATACTATATATAATATATTTATATATAATATATATCAATACTATAATTATATATATATAATATATATATATATTATATATATTTATATATATATATATATATATATCTATATATATATATATATATAATATATATTAAGGGTAATTTTTAACATATTAATTTAAATAACAGTTCTTACGTTTCTTAAAATTTAAAAAAATTAGTAAAATGTTCATTTGGCTTTAATTTCTTTTGTACCAATTTATTTAAATTTGGCTTTAACTTAACTCTGTAAATTTTTTATAGTTTTTTATAACTTAAATTAATCGGGTATTTTTATATTTAAAATTATTTGCACTCACACTGCCAACTTTACAAGTTCTTAAACATAAGACAAATATAGCAACTAAAGAAAATATGGGTTTAATGGGATTTTATAATAGGTACAGCTCGATATACATATATCGAATATTTTGGAATATATCGTTTTGAGAACATAGCCAATTTTTTTGGTCAAGACGAAATCTTCCAGTTTGTCATATAATATATATTAATTTAATTATAATATATTAAAATATATTATTTATATTTATATATATATATATTTTCCTATTATGTATATAGATTCATAATTTAATATCTAGAATTATATTATATATATATATATTATCTATATATAATAAATAATAATATATATATATATATATATAATAATAATTATACAAACTTTGGATATTGCCTTTTTTGCATTTTGAATGGAATTTCTTCTCAAACTTTGCATCGTTTTTTTTTTTTTCATGAGTTTTTTACCTTAACTTTTCCCAAATTTTTTTCCTTACTTTTAACTTATAATTAATTTCCTCTCTTTAAAACTCTAATTAATAATTAATTTACGTTTGTTCTCATTATATATATATATATATTATATATATATCATATATATTAATAAATAATTATATTAATATAATTATATATAATATATATATATATTTATAATATTATTATATATATAATATATTATTATATATATATATATATTATATAAATGAGAAACAACGTAGGAATTAAATTAATTAGAGTTAGAGATAAAAGTCAGGCTGAAAAATTTAACTTTAAAAGTAGGTAAAACATTTGGGAAAAGTTAAGTAAAACTCATGAAAAAAAAAAAAACGATGCAAAGTTTGAGAAGAAATTCCATTCAAAATGCAAAAAAGGCAAGAAAGAAAGCAAAATAAAATGAATCCAAAAAGATTGTTTAAATTACCCTTGAGACAAAATACTTTATATCGAAAATTGGAATTAAAATTATTCTTGGATAAAATCGCTTAACTAAAGTTAAGGTTGTTTGTGTTAACGTAATTTTGATTAGATCTTTCATAAGAGTGGGAGGGGTTTAACTCTAACTTGAGCGGAAGCACGAATAACTCAAATTATCAAACGTTAATAGGAATAGGATTTTGTTAGAGAATTTAATGTTCTAAAATCACCACAAGGGCGTCATTCACCTGGAGCCTTTTTGGAACGAGATGAAGAGGTGACGACCAGGGGGATTTAGAAGGTTGAATGATAGCAACTTTTAAAAGAGTGTTCAGAGTTTGGAATTGTTAATATATCTTCTATAAGTCGACCAAAATTAGCATAAACATGAGGAGCGTCACTTTTCTTTATTCGATGAAAAATTTGAGATTTATATTCTGAATTTTGTAAGGGGTTGAAAACAAAGAGATCTGCAGGTAATAAAGGGGTTTGTAATTCATTTTAGTCTTCTTCTTCGAGCTTTCTGATTTGGATGTTTTTTTCTTTTTCTTCATCTTGGTAGTTTCTTTTGGAGACGAACTTTTTCTGGTTGAGGAAGAAAGGGTCGGTGTGCAAGTGAGTGAGTCTGAGAGTAAGTGAATGAGCTTGAGTGAGTTAGAGTTCGAGGGAGTGTTCTATGGAGTCTCTCTGAGTATCTCAACAAGGCAGGGCTTTATGTATACAATTTTCTTCGTACTTATGTCAAAATTTCGCTGGCGCAAACATTGACATAACTTAAGTATGAACATAATATACGTAACATTTTTAATTTTTAACAAATAGTTTTACTAAGCTACTTCAAAAATTTTATATTATAATGTATTATATATAATAATATATATTATATGATATACTATATATATATATAATATATATATATATATATATATATTATATATAATTAATTATATATATATATATATTATTATATTATTATATATAAATATTATATATATAATATTAAATAATATTATATATAATTATATATTATTATATAATATATATTATTATATATATATATTATATAATATATATATATATTCATTATATTATATATATTATTATATTATTATTATATATATATAATTTAATATTGATAATATATATATATATATATATTATATATAAATATATAATATTATAATATATATAATATATAAATAAAGATGGGACGTGATAATGGTTGATAAATACCTTCTCTAATATTTTTCTAAGGTATAATAAAATTATAGTATATATATATATTAATATTATATATATATTATATATATATATATAATATATATATTATATATATATATATACTATATATATATATATTTATATATATATATATATAATATATATTATATATATAATATATATATATATCTATATATATTATATATATATATATTATACTATAATATATATTATTAATATATATATATACTAATATATATATATATTGATTTTTTCATTATGGCCAGCTGCACGAATATGACCAATTTTTTATTTTGCTTGTAAATTTTTTTCAACTCTTCTGTATAATTGTTAATTTGTGAAAAGTGAAGACTATATCCTTAATCATTAATTATTATTATATTATTTATATATTTAATTTATTATTAATTATTTTAATTATCTAATTAAAATTTAATTAATATTTTTTATTATTATAATTATTATTTTATTATTATTATATTATTTTAATTATTATTATTTTAAATAATTTCTTCTTATTATTATTCATTATTTAATTATTATTATTATTATTGATTAATATATATTATTAATATTATTATTAATTTATTTATATATATTAATTATTTATATATTTTAATTTATTATAATATTATTATTATTATTATATATTATTATAATTAATTATTTTATTATTATGATTAATTATATATCAAATTATTAATCATAATTATTATAATTAAGATTATTATTCGTATAAAGGCAAAAAGATTAATCATTAATTTTGAGTAATTATTATGATTTTTACATTATTATTATTTTATTATTATTATTATTTTTCCTATGTATTGTGGAATTATTTTATATTAGTGATTTTCATATTGTCAAGTAGTTATTTTAATATTAAATTATTATACAAGTGTAATTAATTCCTAACATACAATTTTTTTTTTTTATATTTTAAATTTTCACATGCTTTAATATTTATTATTATAATTTATTATTATAAAATATTATTTATTATTATTTATTATAATTATATTTATAATTTGTGAGCTATAATTGTTTATTAGTAATTAACCAACTACAAATTAATTAATTAATCTCTCAATTAATTAATTTTTTTTAATTATTATTATAACTATACATTATTATTATTTATATTAATTGTGAATATACTGTCTTATAATTCGCTATTATTATATTATTATTATATTATTATTATTATTATTATTTATTATTATGTTATTAACATTATTGTTATTTATATATTGTTTATATATATTAATTATTCATATTATTTATTATTAAATTATTATTATTATTATTATTTATTATTATATTTATTATTTATTATTATAATTCTAATTTAATTTTCAGTTTTTTATACATTATTATTATTATATTATTATTTTAATTATTATTATTATTATTATTAATATTATTTATTATTATTATATTATTATTATTATTATTTATTATTATTATTATTTTTATAATTACTTAATTATTATATTATTATTATGTTTTTACTACTACTACTAGTAGTAAGTAGTAGTCATATGCTAGTTACAGTTAATATTAGTAGTTAAGTAGTATTGTATCATTCTAAATTTAAGTTATTATTTTTTTATTTATTATTATTATTTATATGATTATATTATTAATATTATTATTATTATTATATTATTCTTATTATTATTATTTTTATTATTATTTATTATATTTTATTATTAATTATTATTATTAATTATTAATTAAATTATTTTATTATTATTTTATTTAATTATTATTTATATTTTGATATTATTCTCATTATTATTATTATTATTATTAATTAATTATATATATTATTATTATTATTTTATTATTATTATTATTGTATTAATTTAATTTAATTAATGAGCATTAAACTATAATTGTGAAAATTAACTATTCGTAAAGTTTTTTTTCTGATTATTATTATTATTTTATTATTATTATTATTTTTAATTGTAAAAATAGTTAACAGCTTTTATATTTGAATGCAAACAAAACCAGGGTTATGTATTTTGAACCAAACTTCAAACGTCAATCTAGAAAATGTAAAAATGTGAAGAAGTCTTTAACTTTATAAAGTACCTTTTTTAATAAGTTTAAAAATTTGATTTTAAACAGTTATCAATTGAAAGCTGATAAGTATGTTATACAGTTCTGGGATGATGGTTAATTATCAGATATATCTACAAATTTTGTGGTCAACTGAACAGATAGAATAAATTATACTATTATTAATATTGTTATTATTTAATTATTTTATAACTTAAATTACTTTTATATTTATAATTATAATTTATTGTATATATATATAGATTAATTATTTTACTCTTTTTCTACAGGAGCTCCAATAATTATGTTGGGATGTATAATTTAGGAAAAATTATTATTTATTATTATTATTATTATATTGTATGATTTATTCTTTTTTTATGATTATTTGTTTATAAAATATTTTTTATCTAGTCATTAGTTAAATATTATTAATTATTATTATTATATTATTATTATTTTATTATTATTTTATTATTATTATTATTATTATTAAATTTTATTATTTATGATTATTATTATTATTATTAATTATTATTATTTATTATTATCATTTTCATTATATTAACTCATTATCTATATTATTATTTTTATTAATATATTATTAATTATATTAAAAACTCGTAACTTATTATTTTCATTATTAATTATTATATTTATATAAACTCATTAAATGATATTTTTTTACTTGAAAATTTATTTATTTCTAAATATGTTTAATTTATATAATTTTATTGATAATATTAAAGTGGTTTGTTTAATGTCTCAAAGTATAAAATATTTATATAATATATATATAATTAATTAATCTTCTACAGGAGCTCCAATAATAGTTCGAATGATATTTGGAAAATGCATCAGAAAGTTTTATTTATTTCACCACTAAATTTATAAAGAAAGATGACGTGACTAAAGAAATTTTGTTGTTGAATTTTTTACAAACATTAATAACTCTAAAGCATTAAACAGGTATCTTTCATTATTATTATTACTTATATTATTATTAATTATTTAAATTTGATATGATAAATTATTTATTCATTTATTATCCTAGTTACTCATATATTTATTTAATGTTTTATTTATTTTATTAAATCGTCAATCGTCTACTAAATCATCAATTGTCATCGACACAAAAGAAACATATTAATTGGTACATATAAAAATGCAAATATTAAATAGCATTTTAAACAATAGTAAACAAAACACGAAGCAATATACAATATACAAATATAAATAAAAAAAACAACAAAAATTTAAACAAAAAAAAAACAATATACAAAATATGCAAATAATATACTCAATACAAACAAGATATGGAAAACAACAATCCCAAATCGATTTTCTCGCGTTATCTGGCAATCCATGCAAAATTATCATATAAGAAACAGATCAAATATGCTGCAAATGAAAAACCTAACGCTCCTGTTAATATTAAATTTAATATAGCCGCCCAACGAGACATCTTTACTAAAGTTATTACTTATACACGCAGATTACCAATGTTACCGCAGTCTCGTTCAATATGACTCCCTTTAGAGAGAGAAGAAACTCTCGATAATATATATTCTAGATCAAAAGCCGTATGCCCGGATGTGCAGTGTATTATCACTCAACATTTTGACAAACACAAGAAGTATATAAGCAATAATATTCAATTATACCTAACTCATTAATTACTATTAAACTATTATTAATTCCATCATCATATATCATATCATCTATAATTAAATGTGAATAAAGGCTTATTAAGTAATATAAGAATTGAACTAAAACTCCCCCCTACTTGACACTATTTACTAAAATACACACTGTACAAACTAATATGTAGACTATTAGTCTTATTAATAGGCTTGAAAACTAATTATAAGACTTTAAACCTAAGCAAGAAAATACTAACATACAATACACGACTATTGATACACACCTATGCGAAATATTTCTCTGACCTACTCCAAACACAATCCGAGAGGAAGAACGTGACACAAACCGACGCAAATAAACATTCAACTCGACACATGGGATAGATATTACATGACACAAGATAAAAGAAAAAATTTACAGAAGAACCTTGTTGTATATATAACCTTCCCAACTACAACCGCTGTCTGGAGATTCACAATAGAGAAAATTCAGACAAATTATGGCAAATATCACCTACTACAAGAAGTTTTTATTGGAAGTCAACCTCCACTAAGCAAGATGAATCTCACAAAAGAGAAAAAACATCTATAGATCATTACGTATTGTCTGTGCTTGAAAAAGGTCATTAAGACGAAAGCCTTGCATTAGAATTTTAATGTTTTTAAATTAATAAAGTTATTTTAAAATATGTGCTAGTCGTAAATAACCTAAGAGTAACATAGGGTCTATAACTAAAGTAATAAATATAAGCGATCAATAGCTTGAATTCACAGTGATAATATTGGAACCCGATAAAAGTTGCCATGAACTTTCAACTCTTTAATATTTACAACAGGTTTAGAAATGCTTTAATAGCAACTAGTGTTAAAAAACAACAACAACTATTATTTATTAAATGATGTCAAAAAAACTTGGTCATACCTAAAACCATGAAACCTACATTCTGGAAATTTAATACGTGGGAGCCTTTCCCCTACATCTACCGACAGATATTGAAAGACAAATTCAAGCAATAGAAAAGGAAATAAAGTTATCTTTTAAGAAATGTACCCGATTGTATCAACAATTTCAAAATAACTGGTTTACTAAATACCCGTACGCAGTTGCAGAATATTTGGAAAGGATGGACAGTGCGCATAAAGAAAAAGAAGAGACAGCATATAGTAAAGCACAAAAATTGAAAAACAAATTTAACTTAATTTACGCACAAAGCGTATGACATAAAAACTCAAACCAAAATACAATTGTCAACCTTTCAAATTATACACTTTCTATAGATGAATCCGACTTATTAGGATTCGGTTTAACTATGGCTTTGAAAAACAGAGACCCATGGCCTAGATTCCTACAAGATTTAGATGCATGGAAAAAGAGAGAGAAGGTACCCGATTGCAACATTGACCTCCTCACTGGTATACTTTACGCTGCAGTTACTAACAACACCGCTCCTCAGTTTCCGTCAAAGTTTTACACCGCACTGGACAAATTAAGAAACAATAAAGACATAGTAATCTCCAGGGCAGGCGAAGGTAACAATATTGTAATTATGAATAAACAAGACTATCTCACTAAATGCCATACATTACTCAACACCCACACCTACGAAAAACTTACAAAAATCCTCACACCACATCCCAAACCACTTTTAACTCCACACTCAACACCATACTTAAAAATCATCCACAACTTTATAAATAACTTCGGGCTTACAGAACCAACATATCCCAATTCTACGGAGTACCAAAAACACATAAACACAACATTCCACTACGTCCGATCATCTCCAATATTAATAGTAACACATACAAACTATCACAATGGCTTTCCAAACAACTCAAACCCTTACTAGGTACCATTTCCAACTCCCAACTCAAAAACACAGAAGACTTCATAAACAAAACTTCCTCTATCAACACAAAAACCCACACCTTCGTCAGCTATGACGTTATTTCTCTTTTCACATCTGTCCCTGTCCCACACCTATTTGAACTGCTATCTAAATACATAACTGAGCACAACATAACTCTCTCATACCAGTTCTCCATCTTACAACAACTCATTTTTCTCACTCTACAGCACAACTATTTTCAATTTGATCGACACTTTTATAAACAAACACAAGGACTGAGCATGGGTTCCCCATTGTCGCCCATGCTCAGTAACATATACATGGAAAGCCTTCTTGAACCTACCACATTGCGATTATCTCCCTCACCAACTTCTGTCTGGTTGTATCTGGCTCAGATATGTAGATGACATATTTGCAGCTGTCCCAGTCACAACCAACCCACACAACATTCTAAATTTCGTATATACCTTATTCCATTGTGAATTGTATGGAAACTTCTACAAATAACACCATCCCCTTTTAAGACACACTTATATTAACTGATCACAACAACAAACCTTCGTTCACCGTTTATAGAAAACCCACTTCCAAACCCACATACATCCACTGGTACTCCGTACACACAAATAACACTAAACAAGCAACACTTTCAGCACTCTACTTACGGGCTTTCAAAATCTGCTCTCCTGCACACTTACATCAAGAAACAGAATTTCTAAAAAACACCTTCCAAAAACTCAAATATTCCCCCAACATAATTTACAAAGCTTACAAAAAGGGCAAAGAAAAATTTTTATGATACTAATACCTTTCAACACAATACACATAAAACATACATACCGATACCAAACATAAACATTAACAACATAAAAAAGATCATACCAAACCATATACAACTAATTCCCTCCAATAATATTCTAATTAAAAAAGTCTTAAAAACCCTCCAAATTAAAACTAAACCCCCCCCTGCCTTTACAAAATACCCTGCAACAATTGTGACAATAGCTATTAATGGCAAACATAGACTTTAACCGCAGGAAATTACCCAACACAACCACGGATCTTGATACACACCAGGAAAATTCTGCTCTCACACATCATAGACTAACACAAAACCACTGAATAAACATTCAAAACATGACAAGCATCAGAAATATACATGACACCAATAAAAGAAAAATCACAGAAGCCTTTTGTATATATAACCTTCCTAACTACAACCGCTGTCCTGGAGATTACACAATAGAAAAAAATCAGAGACAAAATGTATTCAAATATTTCACCGCTCACTACAAAAGTTTATTGGAGATCAGCTTAATAACAGAATGAATTCGACAAAAGAGAAAAAATTCAACAGACTCATTACGTATTGTCTGTCGCTTTGAAAACGTCATTAAGACGGGAAAGCTTGCATCTAGAATTTTAATGCTTTTGTTAAATTAATAAAGTGATTTTAAAAATATGTGCTTGTCGTAAATAACCTAAGAGTAACATAGGGTCTATAACTAAAGTAATAAATATAAGCGATCAATACGTATCCAACTGTTATTATTATATATATTTATATACTTATATATATAATATATATATATATATAGTATATATTATATAATATATATATAGAATATATAATATATATATATAATATTATATAATTATATAATGTGAATATAGTATTATTATATAAATATACATATTATATATTTATATATATATATTATATATATATATATTTATATATATATAATATAATATATATATATATATATATACTAATATATATATATACTATATAATATAAATAATATATAGATATATAGTTATAATATATATTATATAATTATATATATATATATATATAGTAATATATAATATATATATATAATATAATATATATATATATATTATATATTATACTTATCACCGTCTCCCTCCACATAACTGTGGGGTGGTGTCAGCTTTTACCAATCGGAATGTTGTTCGCTTATTTGCATCGTTCCAGGTTGTTCAATTAATTGGAACCCTTGACAGAACTTTTCCAGTACTACTCTTATACAAGTTGATCCTACCATGCCTTAAATCTATTTTCCTTCAATCCATAACTAATTCACATTTGCTATTATAGCACCTTTACTCTATCACCCTACTCCATTTGGGTTTGTCCTTCCTCTATTGTCAACCACTTCGGAATGATAGAACCTTTTACCAAGTCTATTTTCAATCATTTCTAAGCACTAGTCCATACTATCTTTTTACAACTATGGATTTCTCTTTCCCTCCAGAACATTTCTCCTATTAGCACAAATCCCTTTATCCTTACGTTTCTTATTTTATATATTCTCTTTACAAATATCCCGTAAACCTTTCATTTCCAAAACCTCAAATTTATTTTTTTGATTTTAGAGTTTTAATGCCCACGTCCCACATTATTAAGAATTTTTGGAACAAATTTCACTCAAAACAATTTCATTTACGCTTCTTTTAAATTTCCTTTTCCATAATTCTCCTAAAGCTCTGAAAACTTCTTTCGACCCTCAGCATCCATATGGTCGAAATATATTATAGTATAATATGAGTTTATATATATATATAGAGTATATATATATAATATAGGAATATAGACTATATTATATATATATATATATTATAATATAGTATATAATACTATATATATATAGATATATTATATATATATATATATATATATATATAATTACAGAAGAATATAACCCCGTCACTCACGGCAGCCCCCTAATCAAGGAGGTGTATTCATTATACGCCGAGCGAGAACGAAGCCAAGCCCAAGGGTAGAATAGCTCACATTCTCCCCCACCAGATGAGAACCTGGACCTCCCTTTGTTGGGAGAGTGCTCTTCCACTGAGCCATATCTTACTCTTTGGTTTCATAATTTATAAATATCTATTCAAAAAGAAAATTGAACAAAAATAATATACATATACAAATATATAATAGTAATATATATATAATATATATAATATATATATAATATATATAGTATATATATATATATATATATATATATATAATAAATATTATATATATAATATATGATATATTATATATATATAATATATAATATATATTATATACTCTATATATATAATATTATATATATATATACTATATATTATATATATATATATATATATATATATAGTTTATATAGTATATGATTATATAATATATATATATATATAATATATCATTAATATATATATATATGGAATATTTCGCCATGGCAAAAGTAAATTATGTTCAGCAAAATTAGATATTAAAACAGAAGAAAATCCTCTCTCTTCCTCTCTCTCATCTCTCTCTCTCTCTCTCTCTCTCTCCCTCTCTCATGATCCCCTCTAACTCTCTCTCTCCTCTCTCTTCTCTCTCTCTCATCTCAAAACACACAGAATCACTACACACAGTTTTACCGTTTCGACTCTTTTTTAATGGTTGTGGATCGAGTCTGACTGCATTTTCCATCTCAAGTTTGCTAATGGTTACAAATATTCAAAAAAGTCACTCTGCTTAGCGCCTCATATCTAGGTAATTTTAATGCAAGAATTTTTACTCTCTATGACTGTAACCTTATATTAATACTATATATAGCATATAAGTATAAGTATTATATATATATATACTATATAATATTATATACTTTACTATATAATATAGTAGATATTTATATTATAATATATATATATTAATATATATATAGTATAGTATATTATATATAATATATTTATATATTCTTATATATTATATATATAGGATCATGCAAATTTCCTACGAACAAAATTATGAAGCGCGGGATTTTTCAAATGAAAGAAAATTAAAAGGGAAAATTTATGAAACAATAAGAACAAACTTTCTTTGAATAGAAGTGAACTTTTGTCAAATATAATTCAATTAATATTAACAAAAGAAAGAAAGAAAGAAATTATATATATTTTTTTGGGCTTCACACCTAAGCTTTTATTAAAGTGCCTAACTTTGTCAACGTATTTCAATTTAAATTTGATGTATGTAGTAACGTTTGTAGAATGGAAGGTAGGCGCTCATGATCTTTTTTTTTTATTAATTAGTGAATACTCTAGGCCGCAGTGGTTCTCAAACTTTTTCGATTCGCGGCACTTTTGACTAATTCAAGTTTGCCGAAGTCACCCAATGTTAGATTCTAAAAAGAAAGTCTTCCAATTTATATTATATATATATACTATAATATATAATATATTATATTATATATATATATATATATAATATATATATATATTATATATATATATATATATATTTATATTTTAAAAATATATATAGATATTTATATATATATATATTATATATATTATATAATTATATATATATATATTATATATATATCTTAATTTTGAAAACTTTTCTTCACTTTATAAAATTGATATTTGACAACATTCATCTGTCACAATCGCTTTTACTACTAAAACCACGGTGAACCGAACAAAGTTTCTAATATAATCAGACGCGATCGAAAGTAAAAAAAACGTTCGTAAATTCGTTGGCCAATTTTTATAATTTGATCATTATCATATCCGTTTTCTATAGAAATCCGTTTTCTATAAACACGGTTTTCTGTTAAAAAATAAAATAAGGAAGATAACAACTAAAATCATGATTTAACAAAGTGTTGGAAAATTCAAAATCGAATTTAAATTTTTAAAATGAAAACTGAAAATACAATATAGCAAAATGTTCAAATCTTTCGCGTCACCCCTGAGGGGAAGCTGCGTCACCCGAATGTGACGCTTCACACAGTTTGAGAACCATGACTCTAGGCGGTGTTCATACACGACGCCGTGGATGCATTGCGAGACCGTGCGCTCCCGGCCAAACACGGCGCGTAAAATTAATAGTAATCTTTTTCTTCATTACACCACATGAAGAACGCAATCTTGAGCGTACGTACTTAAAATTCCTTTTATATGTGATTTTTACCTCATCATCGTAAAAATTCCCTCACCTTAAAACTGTTTTCGTAGAAAACTTCCATGACCTACAACACAACACACACACACACACACACACACACACACACACACACACACACACATACAACACACACACATATATATATATTATTATATATAATATAATATATATATATGATATATATATATTATACTATATTATAATATATATATATTATATTATATATATATATATAATATATATATATATAAAATATATATATATAATCTATAACAACTTCCAGGAAGAGCTTTCACCTGTAAGTTTGTCCAGCATTTCTTCTGTCTCCCGGAAACCCTTAACCACTAGAACCACTCTAGAAAGCCATTTCTCGGCGCTAATGGTTTCCGACGCCAGTCTCGAGTAAACACTCCTCAAGTGAGGGTTCACTTTCACGAAGAACTATATCTGTCCATTAGGCCTCAAAAACTCATTCTCCAGAACTCTCCAGAGGAATCTTGCTGCTATAGGCATAAGCATTACAACGCTGTTCAAGAGTAATTGGCAAGCATCCGTCAAGGTTGCAAGCTCTGTCGCCCTATAACCCATGCGAAGAAAATCTCCATTCTTTTCATTATTATATTAAAAGAAAATACTCTTCCCTTAACTGCGCCGAAACTTTCTCCTTTATCGACCAAATTATCACTTAGAAGAATATTAGTATATATATATATGTATATATATATATATATATAATATATATTATATATGATATATATATTATTATATATATATATATATAATATATATATATATATAAATATAGAATATAACGTATATATATATATTATATATATAGTATATAATTATATATATATATATATAGATATACAAAGTTTTATAATTAAAAATAGTTTCAATATAAACTATTAGGGAAAATGAAGATTACTTTTTATTACCGACTTATTGATAACGCAGGTCTGAAAAATAACTTTTTTTTGGAAGATGTTTTGGATATTTAGCGGAAATTTTGTGTTTTTCGGTGTACTGAATCTAAAATTACTCAAAGTAATCTTGTGAAAAGGGCAACTTTTTATTTTAGATCTTTATATCTTTTTCATACAATATTATTATTATTATTATTATATTATATTATTATTATTATTATTATTTTATATTATTATTATTATTATTATTATTATTATTATTATTATTATATTTTTTATATTGCCAACAAATTTCCAATTTTTTATTTCAAATTGAAATAAGAGAAACACTTCATAGTATCAAAACAAGATTTATCTCTCTTC
>JABUQX010031598.1:55000-60000 GCA_015478945.1 Trachelipus rathkii | reverse complement strand
GTTATATCAAAATGCCACGAAAATGTGTAAATTTAGTGAATAATTTTTGTTACATATGTGGTGAAATAACATTTTCGTCACAGAAATGCAATCTGACGCCTCTTGTGAAGACTGCCTATCAGCATTATTTTGGTATGAAGGTAGGGGACCAGGATAAGTCATGGGCTTCACATATATGTTGCAACTCTTGTTCAGTTATACTACGAGAATGGCTAAAAATAAAAAAAAACGATGTATGGCTTTTGCTGTGCCTATGGTTTGGCGGGAGCCTACAAACCATACAGATGACTGCTACTTCTGCTTGACTCTACCTATAAAGGCAGGATTGTCAAGGAAGAAAAGAGGAACAGTTGAATACCCGAATCTTCCATCTGCTTTTCGACCTATTCCACATTCAGATAGTCTAGCAGTGTGAAAGAAGAAAACCCAACAAGCCTTCCACATTCCATGACCCAGATTGTGAGGTAAACTATGATACAACCGACTGAGTCAAGTGGAATTGAGTGATCTCATTCGAGACCTTGACTTGTCAAAGGAGAAGGCAGAACTTCTAGGGTCAAGACTACAGCAATGGAATCTTCTCCAACGTGATGTCAGGGTCTCACAGTACAGAGAACGTCAGAGGAATCTGCTTCCCTTTTTTGATAGGAAAAAAACCATATGGTTGTTTGCTGAGACGTTAATGTTTATGAATGTTTAATTTGAACCATGATCCAACTAAATGGAGGCTATTCATAGACTCCTCCAAGCTTAGTTTGAAAGCTGTATTACTACACAACGGCAACCGTCTTCCTTCTATTCCTGTTGGTCATGCAGTTCACATGAAGGAGACTTATGCAAACATGACAGCCCTCCTCGACTCAATCAAATATGGTGAACACAGGTGGAAAATCTGTGGTGATCTCAAAGTCATCGCTGTACTCTTAGGATTGCAACAGGGGTACACTAAGTACTGCTGCTTTTTATGTATGTGGGACAGTAGGGATAGGAAAGCACATTACATTCAAGCAGACTGGCCTGCAAGAAATCTTGACTCTAGCGAGAAAAATGTCGTTGCCGAGTCTCTCGTGGACCCAAAAGATGTTCTTCTTCCACCCCTTCATATAAAGCTGGGTCTCATGAAAAATTTTGTCAAAGGTATGAACCAGGAAGGAGAGGCCTTTAAGTACTTACGAGACAAATTTCCTAGATTGAGTGATGCAAAGGTTAAGGAAGGTATTTTGTTGGGTCACAAATTCGACAACTTGTAAAGGATTCTGCGTTTGACCGAGTTTTGGAGGGGAAAGAAAAGGAAGCTTGGGAAGCCTTAAAGGGAGTTATACATGGATTCTTAGGCAACAAAAGAGATGATAACTACACTCAGTTGGTGACAGTACTTCTGGAAAAATACCATCAACTCAGATGCAACATGTCCCTTAAAATCCATTTTCTTCACTCCCACCTAGACTTTTTCCCTCCTAGTTGTGGAGTTGTCAGTGATGAACACGGAGAAAGATTCCATCAGGATATAATGGAACAAAGATATCAGGGCTGTTGGAATGAAGTTATGCTTGCAAGCCAAAAGAAAACGATCTTAAGAAGCCACCACATGATTATTCATCCATCAATTTAGAACTCTTAGAAATTAACGGTCATTAAAAATATTTAAAATGCACTTTCAATATTGTTGACATATGTAATTAAAATGTATCGTTAAAGTAACATATTTCCACAGCAACTAGAGCTAATAAAGATTTTTCTTTGTCATATTCGTTTTTCTCACCCCAAAATTAGTAAGATTACACTATTGAAATTAAG
Organism: Trachelipus rathkii; assembly: GCA_015478945.1. Classification (NCBI taxonomy): domain Eukaryota; kingdom Metazoa; phylum Arthropoda; class Malacostraca; order Isopoda; family Trachelipodidae; genus Trachelipus; species Trachelipus rathkii. The sequence continues at coordinate 58,203 of JABUQX010031598.1, read as the reverse complement.
AAAATATTATTCCTAAATTAATGGGGTTTTTCAGTGATTTACTATAGAATTGACGTCCTATCATGTGAAGAAGAGCTCCTATTGGTAGAATTTTTGTTTCAGTTTGAAGGTGATCTTCAGGTATGGTGGGGAGGCAGCCAGTTATTATACTAAGTGCTTTTATATATATAGGGGAAGGTGCATAATAACCAAGAAAATGACCAAAGAAATTATGATACTTTTAAGAAAAGTTTATTTAAAGAAAAATGTAGATAAATATGTATTAAATATAAAAATCGTCTTTTCAATTAATAAAAATTTGATTAAAATTATTAATTAACAAATTAAAGTATGGTTTATCGTACGTTTGGCAGCGTAATGCTTAGAATTCTGAATGAAGTGTCAATATTTCTTTGTATACGTTAGTAATATTTTTGACCGTACAAGGGAAGGTTGTGTTTTTAATTCTTTTAAAAGAAAATGTTATGATACAATATTTATGAAATATGTAGTAATGATTATGAGCAAACAATGTGGTTCCATATTAGGATTTTCAAATCATTCTTTTATAGATTGGTATAATTTTTGTAGACAAATTTGTGTGATAGAAATATTAAATTCGAGAAAAAAAATGACCTGACCTAACCTAACCTAACCTAACTTAACCTAACCTAACCTAACTTAACTTATCCTAACCTAACACAATCTAAACTAACCTAACCTAACCATAAAAGTGGTACAAAAAAAAGTCATATTGAGATATATATATATATATATATATATATATATATATATATATATATATATATATATATATATATTTATATATAAAAATTATATAGATATATATATATATATATATATATATATATATATATATATATATATATATATATATATATATATATATATATATATATATATATATATATATATATTATATATATATATATATATATATATATATATATATATATATATATATATATATATATATATATATATATATATATATATATATATTAGTGATGTATCGGATGTCAAATTTTTGACATCCGCGGATTACGGTGTGGATGTGAAATTTCTAACTCTCACATCTGCATTCACATCCACATCCGCGGATGTCAATAATTTGACATCTGATACATCACTAAGTAATATATATATATATATATATATATATATACTTTACTATATATATATATATATATATATGTATATATATATGCTATATATAACTATATATCACCTATATATATATATATATATATATATATATACTATATATATATAGGTAACTCAATATGAGGTTGCGGATGCGGATGTTAATGTCACATCCGCGCGGATGCGGATGATGCGGATGCGGGATGCGGATGTCAGCACAAAATTATATATATATATATATATATATATATATATATATATATATATATATATATATATATATATATATATATTCTTTACTCTTCTCAATCCTTTATATATATATATATATATATATATATATATATATATATATATATATATATATATATATATATATATATATTTATTTTGATATTTATTTACTTGAAGAAAGCTACACGATCTCGGATGTGGAAAGAACTAGCTTCGCTTTGCATTCCACCATTCACTTTCCCCAACCTCCACCCATTTGGACTTACAAAAATTATGCTCTTAACTTTGAAGTCATAATTTCTAATAGTAAAATTTAGTTACGAACGCATTATGTTGTAAGTTGTCATTTTTCACGAAATATATCTTTCCGTTATTCTTTAGAGTAAATTTCTTAATAAAATTAAAAAATATAATTATTTGAATTACTTTATAAATTTTAAAACAAAATCAGCTTTTCATTGAAAATAAATAACAAAGATAAAATAAAAAAAAAAAAATATTTTATTAGAAATATATATATATATATATATATATATATATATATATATATATATATATATATATATATATATATATATATATATATATATATATATATATATATATATATATATAAGCCATAATTCCATAAAAGGGCCAGGAGAGTTATCTCGAAAATTATTAGACTTACAGAGACTGGATGCGGATGTCACATACATCCTCTAATATATATATATATATATATATATATATATATATATACTACATATATATATATATATATATATATACTCTATATATATATATATATATATATATATAAAACTATGTTTATAATTTGGTGCCAGATTTTTGTAAACAAATTGTCGTACAAGTTTGCTCGGCGTTCTTCGAAAAGTCTATAGATTTTTTTGGTTATTATGCAACTTCACCTATATATATATATATATATATATATATACCATATATATATACCTATATATATATATATACTTATATATATATATATATATATATATATATATATATATATATATATATATATATATATATATATATATATATATTTATATATATATATATATATATAAATATATATATATATAAGCCTTGAATACACCCTTATGAGACGAACTTATATAGCGCCGGCGAAAGATTTTTAAAAAATATGATCTTTCATGGCCGAACATTGGGTAATAAAACGTCAATTCGTGGCTAATACTAAAACTATTCTTCAATAAAATAAAGATGATATATCATAAACTCGACGGGAAATTTTATTTCAAAATATATTATAATCATTTTTGCCGAAATGGCATTTAAACTGAAATTTCATTGAAAATTTCAATGAGAATATATATATATATATATATATATATATATATATATATATATATATATATATATATATATATATATATATATATATATATATATATATATATTTATATATATATATAAGTATACTCTATATGATTCATATATATATATATATATATATATAGAGAGAGAGAGAGAGAGAGAGAGAGAGAGAGAGAGAGAGAGAGAGAGAGAGACGAATCATGCTATGGGTGAAGTGAGCGATCCCCAAGGGTTCCTTAGTGCTTCCCACTAAGATTGAGTAGCCAAATTCTAAAAAAGTTTATTTAAAATCAGGGATGGCAATTTTGGTGATTTTTTTGATTTTTTAAAAAATCAATGTGATTTTTTATTTTTTATTTTTTATTTTTCAGATTCGTAACGTCACGCGATATATAATTTGTAACTTGCAAATTATATTTCGCGTGACATTACGAATCCAAAAAATCAAAAATATCAAAAAAATCAAAAAAATCACAAATTGATTT
>JABUQX010031598.1:47500-50000 GCA_015478945.1 Trachelipus rathkii | reverse complement strand
AATTTCGGGATCGTCCCAACCAATTCTTGAAACACACTTGACCTATGTTTCACACTAGTCCTTCTCTCTATAAATACAATACCTTCGCTCCTATTGGTAAATCTGACAACAACCTTATTTTTTCTTAACTTTAATACTTTCTCTCCAACAACTCCATTCCTGCCCTACGCGTTTTTTCTGGGCAACTTTGTCGGGGTGATTGGGGGGCCTTGCATCGATTCTACGCTAACTATAATTGGAATGACTTCTTTGACTCTCTGATGACGCTTCGGCTTCTGCCATTAAGGTGGGAGCTGTAATCGTTGACGTGAGATGAGCAGGTGTTTCATTTCCTGTCTTCACTAAATCTTTCCTCTCCTCGATAATCCATGGTTTGGATCGTGCCGGTTCTCTTTCCATTCAGGCTTTAGAGACAGCGCTTATGCGGGGGGGGCAAAAAATTCTCGTTCTCCTATCACTCTCGCTAATTTTCATTCAGCTAGAAAATCGTTGCAGGGATACTCTACGACGACCAAAGCGGGCTTTCATCAAATGAAAGTGCGCTAACCTCCTTGTTCTCCTAACTGACAAATCTTTATGACCTTTTGCCAAAACATCTCTAACAACTTCTGTAATCTGCCTTTCCTCCTTCTTATTCGATCTGATGGCTCTGTTTCTAAATACTCCCAACTGAAAAGGCCAATCTCTCGGCCTCCTATTTTCCTCTAACTCAAACCTGGACGATTCTTCCTCCTTCCTCCTTCCTCCACCTTCTCCTTCAGGTGTCCTATGTCTTTGCCTGTGATTACATTTGATTTGTTGCAGGGTTCCTGAGATCTATGAGCTTCGGGAAAGCAAGGGCCCGGGTGGCATTCCTACCCGAAGTTTTGGGGAGTGTGCTTCCCGAGCTGGCACAGTTCCCTCGTTCAACATATTTCTCTATGTCTCAATTAATTAATACTTTCCCTCAGCTGTTTGGAGCACGCACATGTCCAAAATATTCCGAAAAAAGGAACGCTCGATCCTTCTTAACTATCGCCCTATAGCTCTCATTTGTATTCTGTCTAAGTTCTTTGAAGCCCTTCTAACTCTCACTTCTTAGACCATCTGGAATCTCTTTCTCTTCTTTCCGATCGCCAGTACGGTTTTCGGCGTTCGAGGTCTCTGTTGATATACTTTCCTATTTAACCGATTTATGGTTTTCCGCCCTCAGAACTACGAGGAGACTTGCGTTGGTGGCCGCTTGACATATCCAAAGCATTTAACCGGGTATGGCATGCGTCACCTGGCTTTCCAAGATCCCCTCCTTTGGTTTCCTCCTTCTCTTTTCTTACTTATGTCTAGCTTTCTTTAAAGTGTTCAATATCGGCTGTGGTTGATGGAGCGACTTGTCTTCTTCTTTTTCTGTTAATAGTGGTGTTCCACTGGGCTCTTGTCTTATCTCCTACTTTATGCCTACTTTTCATAATGATCTTCTCACCTGACATCTAAACTCTATCCATTTCATTTGCCGATGACCGACCCTGCATTCTTCAACTATTTTCAATTTGCTCCCTCTTTACTTCTAGAATTGCTCTCGTCTTAATCTTTCCGATTCTATTCCGCTGATCTGGATAGAATTTCCGAATGGGTCGTCTCAACCTTGTGAAATTCAATTCTTTAAAAAACTCAACTTCTACAAATCTCCCTCTCTAAAACACCTTCTCACTTTCCTATCTCTCTTTCGGCGGTTCTTCTCGTCTCTCCTGTGACAATATAAACATCTTGGCCTTAAACATAAACAAAAAAATGTCATGGAAACCTCACATCACAACGGGTGCCTAGGGCCGCGCCTCAAAGAAACGTGGAGTTCTGTTTAGACTGCGAGATTTTTTCCTCTTCTCATTACTCCAGCTATACAAGGGTCTCATCCCGCCCTTGTATGGAGCGTACTGTCTCTCATAATCTGGGGGGCCTCTGGCTTCACCGGCTTTTGGACAGGGTCGAGTCAAAAGCCAAAAGGCTTTTAAACTGTTTCTGTACTTTCCAGTTCACTGGACCCTCTATCTTTGCGGCGCGATGTTTGGTGGCTTTATCTCTTTTCTATACGTACCGGCAGCGGCAGGTGCTCGACGGGAACTTACCACTCGCGTACCACCACCTGTATTACGACACCCTCGTAGCACAAGGGGTGCTGTGTCTGCGCACGAGTTTTGTGTTTTGATGTAGGTAACTCCAGGCTAGTTCGTTGCGGTGGCTTCCTTCTTTCCTGCCACATCTGTTCTGTGGAATTTCTCTTTCATCTCCTGTGTTTCCTACTGAATTTAATCTCCCTCCTTTAAAGCCTGGTCGTGCTCATCTGCGTAATTTACGCTAGTGGATGAAATTTTAGTCTGCAACACCCCCTCCCTGAATAGGACTCCGCCCGTGAGTGGTGGTGACAACTGTAAATATAATATATTATATATATATATATATATATATATTAATATATATATTAGTATATATATATATATATATATATATATTATATATATATATA
>JABUQX010031598.1:42500-45000 GCA_015478945.1 Trachelipus rathkii | reverse complement strand
TCAGAGGAAAAAAAATTCCCGCTAACCTGAACAGAACTCCCAGTTTACTTTGAGGCCACCTAGCAACCAATGTAATATGAGGTTTCCAAGAAAATTTGTTGTTTATGTTGAGACCAATAATGTTTATGTTATTCACAGGTGAGACGTTAGAGCTGTCGAAGGAAAAAGGAAAGTTGGGATGTTTTTGGATGGGGGACATTTGAAAAAGTTGAGTCTTAAAGAGTTGAACTTTACAGGCTGCGGTGACCCCACCGGAAAATCCCATCCAGATCGGCAAGAATAGAATCAGAAAGCAAAAGACGAAGAGGTTAGCTCTAGATGCAAGATGGGAGCAGATTGAAATAAGAGAAGAATGGGGAGAGTTGAGTCATCGGCGTAAGAGTGAACAGAGTTAGAAGTACAGCTGAGGAGATCGTTGATGAAAAGTAGGAATAAAGTAGGAGATAAAAACAGAACCTTGAGGAACACCACAATTAACAGGAAAGGAGGAAGAGGAGCTCCATCAACTAGTGCTGATATGGAGCGATCGGAGAGAAAACCAGAAACATGAGTAAGCAAAGAGAAGAGTGAAACACAAAGGAAAGGGGAGCTTCGAGAGTGACGACGCGTGCCCATACCCGGTCAAAAAGCTTTGGCATATGTCAGCGCAACCAGCAAAGACTCTCCATAGTCCCTAAGGGCAGAAGACCATAAATCAGTTAGATAGGAAAGTATGTCACCAGTTGACCTTGAACGTCGAAAGCCATACTGATGATCTGAAAGGGAATGAGACTCCAGAGGATCCAGGATATGAGAGTTAAGAAGAGTTTCAAAGACTTTAGTTAGAATCAAGTGAGAGCTATAGGGCGATAGTTTGAAGGATCAGAACGGCTACTTTTTTTCGAGATCGGTTGAACAAAAGCGCGCTTCCAGCACTGAGGAAAAGTATTAGTGTTAAGGCATAGAGAGTAGAGTTGAACAAGGACAGGCGCCAGTTCAGAAGCACACTCCCACAAAACACGGGGAGGAATGCCATCCGGGCCACTAGCCTTCCTGACGTTCATAGATCTCAGGATCTCATGCACACGATCATGTGTGATCACAGTGTAAGGGCATGGGAAACGCTGAATATAATATATATATATATATATATATATATATATATATATATATATATATATATATATTATATATAATATATATTATATATATATATATATAAATATTTTACATATATATATATATATATATATATATATATATATATATATATATATATATATATATATATTAATTCAATTAAATAAATAATTTTGAAAAGAGATTTCGGAAAATATTTGATTTTCTTGAAGATATTTACTTTAAATAAATAAATAAATACATTAATATTTTAACAATTATATTTATTTCCTTTTCCGAATTCGTTTGATATATCAAATTTCGAATATTTTTATGGTAAAAACCTCGGAAAATTTATAATTTGGCCTCAATTTAAATTTGAATCATAGTAAATACCAAAAAAAAATTGATTATATTTAGGTATGTTTATATATTTTGCATCAATTTATAACAAAGGAGTAATGAATTAAAATATATTTTTATTTTGTTTGATTAACCCTCTATTATAAGTTGTAAAATTTACCAGTTAACTCGGTAGAAAACCCGGTTTTCCTGATTTTTGCCTTGGGCCGGGCCTGGGCCGGGGTCGCTATTAAAAAAATGGCCGGGGTTGGCCGCGGGCCGGGGCCCGGTCGGTATCCTAGGGGACTCATAAATTTCGGCAACATTATTTAACGAACTCTCTTTTTGTTGTTATAACCATTTATAAATATTTGAATACAGTTGTCGTGATGATGTGTGTGTTTTTTTTTTGGTGGTGTTTTGTGTTTGGTAGACTGTTGTGTTTGATTGGTTACTCTCCTCGTAATATTCTGGTTTGTTCCTGTGATTTATCATAATTTTGCTCTCAAGTATTATGTTATCTTTCTGGTTGTGGTATTTTTTATATATATGATATATATTATATATATACATATATATATATATATATATATTATATATATATTATGATATATATATATATATATATATATATTATATATATATTATATATATATATATATATGTGGCTATTTATAAGCTGGTTGTACTCCAGGAGCGAAAATCAATAATTAATGTATCGCTATTTTAATAATTTTAGGGTAAATTCATTACAATTTAGGGTAACCTAACCTAACCTAATTTCTAACCTAACCTGACCTAACCTAACTAACCAAACGTAACCTAAATTAACCTAACCTTATATTAACGGAGTCAACAACTTATAAATGTCCATATATATATATATATATATTATATATATATATATAATATATATATAATAATATATATATATAATATATATTATATATATATATATATATATAATATTATATATATATATTATGGTAGTGTGTGTTTGTATGATTGGTTTAGGTAGGGTTGTATGTGGTTTATATAGTGTGGGTCGTGTTTTTTTCGC